>BSBK01009588.1:152500-217393 GCA_027943335.1 Chamaecyparis obtusa | reverse complement strand
TCTAAATGAAACTTCTATGGAATGGTGACCCTTTCAAATTCATTAAGACATGTCAGAGGACCTATGTACCAAATTTGGATGACTTTTTCTTAGGAAAATGCAAAATGGGTCCATGGGGAGCTCTCGAGAGACCACATGTCGAAATGGGGTCAGTAGGCATGTTAACAGGTCATTAGGGTTCCAAATGAAACTTCTATGGAACCATGACCCTTTGGAATGCATTAGGACTCCCTAGGGGTCAAAAGGGGTTAGGGGGACTCCCTAGGGGTCCTAACATGTACTAGGACCCCTAGGGAGTCCCTGTGACCCCTTTTGACACATTGAAATGCTCAAGTGTGTCTTAAGGGGTCCTTTTGACTCTCTAGGGTTCCTAACACGTGATAAGGCATACTAGGACCCCTAGGGACTCATCGTGACCCCTTTTGACACATTGGAATGCTCAAGTGTGTCTTAAGGGGTCCTACAACCACTTAAGACACACTTGAGCGTTCCAATGTGTCAAAAGGGGTCACGATGAATCCCTAGGGGTCCTAGTATGCTTTATCACATGTTAGGACCCCTAGGGAGTCCCCGTGACCCCTTTTGACACATTGGAATGCTCAAGTGTGTCTTAAGGGGTCCTATGACCCCTTATGACACACTAGAGAATTCCAATGTGTCAAAAGGGGTCACGATGATTCCCTAGGGGTCCTAGTACGCTTTATCACACGATAGGACACCTAGGGAGTCCCCGTGACCCCTTTTGACACATTGGAATGCTCTAGTGTGTCTTAAGGGGTTTTAGGACCCCTTAACACACACTTGAGCATACCAATGTGTCAAAAGAGGTCACGGGGACTCCCTAGGTGTCCTAGTACGTGTTAGGACCCTTAGGGAGTCCCCCTGACCCCTTTTGACACATTGGAATGCTCAAGTGTGCCTTAAGGGGTCGTAGGACCCCTTAAGACACACTTGAGCATTCCAATGTGTCAAAAGGGGTCAAGGGGACTCCTTAGGGGTCCTAGTATGCTTTATCACGTGTTAGGACACCTAGGGAGTCCCCCTGACCCCTTTTGACACATTGGAATGCTCAAGTGTGCCTTAGGGGGTTGTAGCACCCCTTAAGGTAAACTTGAGTGTTCCAATGTGTCAAAAGGGGTGAGGGGGACTCCCTAGGGGTCCTAACATGTACTAGGACCCCTAGGGAGTCCCCGTGACCCCTTTTGACACATTGGAATGCTCAAGTGTGTCTTAAGGGGTCCTTTTGACTCCCTAGGGTTCCTAATGTGTGATAAGGCATACTAGGATCCCTACGAAGTCATTGTGACCCCTTTTGACACATTGCAATGCTCTAGTATGTCTTAAGGGGTCGTAGGACCCCATAAGACACACTAGAGCATTCCAATGTGTCAAAAGTGGTCACGAGGACTCCCTAGGTGTCCTAGTATGCGTTAGGACCCTTAGGGAGTCCCCCTGACCCCTTTTTACACATTGGAATGCTCAAGTGTGCCTTAAGGGGTCGCAGGACCCCTTAAGGCACACTTGAGCATTCCAATGTGTCAAAAGGGGTCACGGGGACTCCCTAGATGTCCTAACGCATGATAAAGTGTAATAGGACCCCTAAGGAGTGCCTGTGACCCCTTTTGACACATTGGAATGCTCAAGTGTGCCTTAAGGGGTCCTACGACCCCTTAAGGCACACTTGAGCATTCCAATGCATCAAAAGGGGTCACGGGGACTCCCTGGGTGTCCTAGTACGCGTTAGGACCCCTAAGGAGTCCCCCTGACCCCTTTTGACACATTGGAATGCTCAAGGGTGCCTTATGTGTCATAGGACCCCTTAAGACACACTTGAGTGTTCCAATGTGTGAAAAAGGCTCACGGGGACTCCTTAGGGGTCCTAGTACGCTTTATCACGCGTTAAGACACCTAGGGAGTCCCCGTGACCCCTTTTGACACATTGGAACGCTCAAGTGTCCCTTAAGGGATTGTAGGATCCCTTAAGACACACTTGAGAGTTGTAATGTGTCAAAAGGTGTCATGAGGACTCCTTAGGGGTCCTAGTATGCTTTATCATGCGTTTGGACACCTAGGCTGTCCCCATGACCCCTTTTGACACATTAGAATGCTCAAGTGTGCCCTAAGGGGTCCTTAAGGCACACTTGAGTGGTCCAATGTCTCAAAAGGGTTCATAGGGACTCCCTAGGTGTCCAAACACGTGATAAAGTGTACTAGGACCCCTAAGGAGTCCTCGTGACCCCTTTTGACATATTACAATGCTCAAGTGTGTCTTAAGGGGTCAAAGGACCCCTTAAGACACACTTGAGCATTCCAATGTGTCAAAAGGGGTCACGGGGACTCCCTAGGTGTCCTAGTACATGTTAGGACCCTTAGGGAGTCCCCCTAACCCCTTTTGACACATTGGAATACTCAAGTGTGCCTTAAGGGGTCATAGGACCCATTAGGGCACACTTGAGCATTGCAATGTCTCAAAAGGGGTCACGGGGACTCCCTAGGTGTCCTAACGTGTTATAAAGTGTATGCGTTAAGACACCTAGGGAGTCTTCATCACCCCTTTTGACACATTGAAATGCTCAAGTGTGCCTTAAGGGGTCCTACGACCCCTTAAGGCACACTTGAGTGTTCCAATGTATCAAAAGGGGTCACAGGGACTCCCTAGGTGTCTTAGTACATGTTAGGACCCCTAAGGAGTCCCCTTGACCCATTTTGACACATTGGAACACTCAAGGGTGCCTTAAGGGGTCGTAGGACCCCTTAAGACACACTTGAGTGTTCTAATGTGTGAAAAGGGGTCATGGGGACTCCTTAGGCATCCTAGTATGCTTTATCACATGTTAGGACACCTAGGGAGTCCCCGTGACCCCTTTTGACACATTGGAATGCTCAAGTGTGCCTTAAGGGGTCGTAGGACCCCTTAATACACACTTGAGTGTTCTAATGTGTGAAAAGGGGTCACGAGGACTCCTTAGGGGTCCCAGTCTGCTTTATCATGCGTTAGGGCACCTAGAGAGTCCCCGTGACCCCTTTTGACACATTAGACCGCTCAAGTGTGCCTTAAGGGGTCGTAGGACCCCTTAAGACACACTTGAGTGTTCCAATGTGTGAAAATGGGTCATGGGGAGTCCTTAGGGGTCCTAGTACACTTTATCATGTGTTAGGACACCTAGGGAGTCCCCGTGACCCCTTTTGACACATTGGAACGCTCAAGTGTGCCTTAAGGGGTCCTACGACCCCTTAAGGCACACTTGAGCATTCCAATCCCTTAAGGCACACTTGAGCATTCCAATGTGTCAAAAGGGGTCACAGGGAATCCCTAGGTGTCCTAACGCATGATAAAGTGTAGTAGGACCCCTAAGGAGTCCCCGTGACCCCTTTTGACACATTGCAATGCTCAAGTGTGTCTTAAGGGGTCGAAGGACCCCTTAAGACACACTTGAGCATTGCAATCTGTCAAAAGGGGTCACGATGATTTCCTGGGGGTCCTAGTACACTTTATCACATGTTAGGACCCCTAGGGAGTCCCCATGACCCCTTTTGACACATTGGAATGCTGAAGTGTGTCTTAAGGGGTCCTACGACCCCTTATGACACACTAGAGCATTCCAATGTGTCAAAAGGGATCACGATTATTCCCTAGTGGTACTATTATGCTTTATCACATATTAGGACACCTAGGGAGTCCTCGTGACCTCTTTTGACACATTGGAATGCTCAAGTGTTCCTTAAGAGGTCGTAGGACCCCTTAAGACACACTTGAGCATTCCAATGTGTGAAAAAGGGTCATGGGGACTCCTTAGGGGTCCTAGTATGCTTTATCATGCGTTAGGACACCTAGGGAGTCCCCGTGACCCCTTTTGACACATTGGAATGCTCAAGTGTGCCTTAAGGGGTCCTACGATCCCTTAAGGCACACTTGAGCACTCCAATTTGTCATAAGGGGTCACGGGGACTCCCTAGGTGTCCTAACACATGATAAAGCGTACTAGGACCCCTAAGGAGCTCCCGTGACCCCTTTTCACAAATTGCAATGCTCAAGTGTGTCTTAAGGGGTCGAAGGACCCCTTAAGACACACTTGAGTGTTGCAATGTGTCAAAAGGGGTCACCATGACTCCTTAGGGGTCCAAGTATGCTTTATCACGTGTTAGGACACCTAGGGAGTCCCTGTGACCCCTTTTGACACATTGCAACACTCAAGTGTGTCTTAAGGGGTCCTTCGACCCCTTAAGACACACTTGAGTGTTCCAATGTGTGAAAAGGGGTTATGGGGACTCCTTAGGGGTCCTAGTATGCTTTATCACATGTTAGGACCCCTAGGGAGTCCCTGTGACCCCTTTTGACACATTGGAATGCTCAAGTGTGCCTTAAGGGATCGTAGGACCCCTTAAGGCACACTTGAGCATTCCAATGTTTCAAAAGGGGTCACGGGGACTCCCTAGGTGTCCTAACATGTGATAAAGCGTAATAGGAACCCTAAGGAGTCCCCGTTACCCCTTTTCACACATTGCAATGATCAAGTTTGTCTTAAGGGGTCGAAGGACCCCTTAAGACACACTTCAGCGTTGCAATGTGTCAAAAGGGGTCACGGGGACTCCCTAGGTGTCCTAACGCATGATAAAGTGTACTTGGACCCCTAAGGAGTCCTCGTGACCCCTTTTCACACATTGGAACACTCAAGTGTGTCTTAAGGGGTCCTACAACCCCTTAAGGAACACTTGAGCATTCCAATGTCCTCAAAAGGGGTCACGGGGAGGCCTTAGGTGTCCTAGTACACTTTATCACGTGTTAGAACATCTAGGGAGTCCCCCTGACCCCTTTTGACACATTGGAATGCTCAAGTGTGCCTTAAGGGGTCGTAGGACCCCTTAAGGCACACTTGAGCATTCGAATGTGTCAAAAGGGGTCAGGGGGACTCCCTAGGGGTCCTAACGCATACTATGACCCCTAGGGAGTCCCCATGATCCCTTTTGACACATTAGAATGCTCAAGTGTGTCTTAAAGGGTCCTTTTGACTCCCTAGGGTTCCTAACACATGATAAGGCATACTAGGACCCCTAGGGAGTCATCGTGACCCCTTTTGACACATTGCAATGCTCTAGTGTGTCTTATGGGGTCATAGGACCCCTTAAGACACACTAGAGCATTCCAATGTGTCAAAAGGGGTCACGGGGACTCCCTAGGTGTCCTAGTACATGTTAGCACCCTTAGGGAGTCTCCCTGACCCCTTTTGACACATTAGAATGCTCAAGTGTGCCTTAAGGGGTCGTAGGACCCCTTAAGGCACACTTAAGCGTTCCAATATGTCAAAAGGGTTCACGGGGACTCCCTAGGTGTCCAAACGCATGATAAAGTGTACTAGGACCCCTAAAGAGTCCCTGTGACCCCTTTTGACACATTGCAATGCTCAAGTGTATCTTAATGGGTTGAAGGACCCCTTAAGACACACTAGAGCATTCCAATGTGTCAAAAGGGGTCACGGGGACTCCCTAGGTGTCCTAGTACGTGTTAGGACCCTTAGGGAGTCCCCTTGACCCCTTTTGACACATTGGAATGCTCAAGTGTGCCTTAAGGGGTCATAGGACCCCTCAGAGAACACTTGAGCATTCCAATGTGTCGAAAGGGGTCACAGGGACTCCCTAGGTGTCCTAACATGTGATAAAGCGTACGACCCCTTAAGGCACCCTTGAGCATTCCAATGTGTCAAAAGGGGTCAGGGGGACTCCTTAGGGGTCCTAACGCATACTAGGAGACCCAGGGAGTCCCCATGACCCCTTTTGACACATTGGAATGCTCAAGTGTGCCTTAAGGGGTCCTACGACCCCTTAAGGCACACTTGAGTGTTCCAATGTATCAAAAGGGGTCACGGGGACTCCCTGGGTCTCCTAGTATGCGTTAGGACCACTAAGGAGTCCCCCTGACCCCTTTTGACACATTGGAATGCTCAAGGGTGCCTTAAGGGGTCGTAGGACCCCTTAAGACACACTTGAGCATTCCAATGTGTGAAAAGGGGTCACAGGGACTCCTTAGGGGTCCTAGTACACTTTATCACGCGTTAGGACGCCTAGGGAATCCCCGTGACCCCTTTTGACACATTGGAACACTCAAGTGTTCCTTAAGGGGTCGTTGCAAATATCATGTTGACCCCTTAAGATTTGAAATACATGTTGTTGCAAATATCATGTTGAGGTTTCAATGCATCATGAATTATTACAGTCCATTCGTTCCAAATTGCATACTAATGAAAAGCTAGAGGATTGTGGTGCAAGTGATCTTTCTAAATCATCAAGAGACTTGCTAGATCAATTTTTATGTCATAGAGATGATGGTTGTTTATTTTATAAAAAAAATTGCTTAAATGCCAAGTGCTCAGAATGTGGTGGCTTGTCCAAGTTTAGAACATGTTTTCATGAGGGTTTGGAACACAATTTTGGAAAGAAACTCGTCCAAAAAAAGGTATATGAAACAGTGAAATATACATTGAAGAGTGGAGGTGAAGGCTCTAGATGTGAGTTAGTTGCAAAAGAATACAATGTTGCTGATTTTATCTCAGATTTCAAGAAAAATCTTTTTTACAAGTATGCAAGGCATAGTGATAGGTCTCAATGGTTGGATCAGCAATTCAGGACATGTAAGGACACTTTCCCCATTGGAACTATTATATCCATTGTAGACTTTGTGGAGAACTATACATTGCAGCCCCAAAATGAGACTCAAGCTCAATATTACAATTCGATTCAGGTTGCTATTTTTGTACACATCACATATAGACATTCCCCTGATAGCACAAAAGGTGAGCGAAAGATAATCAGAGAGTACCATTTTTATATGAGTGATGATAGGTCTCACTCTCATGAGTTTGTTCAACATTATTTCTAGAACTATTTTGAATTCTTGCAGGAAAATGGTATTGCTATGGATAGGCATCTCATTTGGTTGGATAATTGCACTGGTCAATTTAAGAATGCCAGAATGTTTTATTGGTTGTGTAGAATGCATGTGGAGAGAGGTGTACCTCATATTTGGAGTTTTTTTGAGTTGGGGCATGGGAAAGGGGAGCATGACGGAGCAGGTCCGTGTGTCAAGAGAGCTCTAGTTAAGGAGCAATTAAGGATTTCAGGTGCTATACTTCTTGATGCTTGTTCTATTATTGATTGGTGTACTTTAGCATTGTCACAGGGGGGGACTCTTGATTCTACATTGCGTAGATTCTTTTGGTTGGTTGAGGACGAAACTATAGGAGATAGATTGGATTGTCAAATAGTGAAAGACTCTTCAAAAATGCATTCATTCCGAAGCTCCAATAGTAGTACATGGACCATTTGGACATGAGAGTTGGCTTGTTTTTGCCCCATGTGTTTTTAGTATGATTGGGATCATTGCGAGTCAAGTGAGTGGGTGGATACATGGGTTCCACAGTATCTGACTCCTTTATCTTTGACACTCTTTATAAGAAATGATGACATGGACACTTTAGTTGACTATGACCATCTTCCAGATCTTTTGAAGCCAGGAGATGTTTTTGCATTGGTTGCACTGGAGGGGAATGATGAGAGGTCAGATTATTGGTTAGCACGTTGTGTACAAGGTAAACAAAAGCTTGTACAACCGATGATAGATGGTGATGGGTTCACATATCCTCCTGGTTTAGTTATTGTTGCGGGAACATGGCTGTGAACATACATGATTAGAAAGAATGGAGTTCCCACATTTGAAGACTATGAGAAGCACAAAACTATTCTTATGTATTCACACCTTGTTATAGCAACAAATGTCAAGTTGTCAAAGCATCAAGGAAGACAAAATACAAAAGAACTTTGGACTATTACTACTGCTGATCATGAAGCACTATTGGAGACCCTGAAGCAAAGAGATGACCCTTCAGGAACACTTGACTAGGTAATAAGTTAACTTAGTGCATTATTTTCTAAGTTTGTTAAGCTTAATTTCAATACATTAATTTGACCTTTCTTAGATTGTATTTTGAGTCAATAAACTTGGTTTTGTATGTGGAATGTAACTTGTGCAGGAGCACCTATGAAGATGCCTATGGTCACCATGGATCCAATTAGAGATAGAAGGACAAAAGGATCCTTAATGGTTAATTGAGATCTTTTGAAGCCTATAATGGCAATTTGTAACAATCAATTTGATTTAAAAGTTAAATGTCCTAAAACTCTTCATAAGGACTTATGACCAAAATCATGTATGGGTGGCCAATAGTGCCAAGAAGAGATCTTACATGTCATATACTTATGTCATTTGCATGGTTTGAATTCTTACATGTTTGATTGTTGTTTGTAATGCTTTAAGGACATTATTTTTTATCAAATTTAACAAGCTTAATCATGATTAATTTCACAGTTCAAATTTCAAACATACCACTAACAGTCAGTTGAAAGTGGCATGTATCTCAGACATCATGAGAGGTATTGACAAACTATCAAGTGCTACGGGATCATGTTTTCGAGATCTACAATAACCTCTCTCGGTTTTGGTCAATTTCAATTCATTTGTATTTGGCAAGGCGATCTCAGTCGATGCCAAAACTTGCAGTGAGGGTCAGTTGAAAGTGGCTCAGCAACGTATCTTTCAAACTGTCTGACCTGACATCAAACCATCTACTCCATCGGCTCCAGTTGGCTGGTTAAACACCAGTGACAACCCCATTCTACCCATAGAGTCACGAAAATGCTCGCAACCATGCTTGACCCAAGTGACCCCAAGGTGCACTAAGCATGATTGGGCAGCAATCTTCTAGGGCTCATATCTCGAACCTCGTGAGAGCTATTGACAAACTGTCAGGTGCTACAAGATCATTTTTTTGAGGTCTACAATAACCTCTCTCAATTTTGGGTGATTCAACTTTGTTTGCATTTGGCAAGACGATCTCAGTCGATGCCAAAACTTGTAGTAAGGGTCAGTTGAAAGTGGCTCAGCAGCGTATCTTTCAAACTGTTTGACTTGGCATCAAACCATCTACTCCATTGGCTCTAGTTGGCCGGGTAAACACTAGTGACAGCCCCATTCTACCCATAGAGTCACGAAAATGCTCGTGACCACGCTCGACCCAAGTGACCCCAAGGTGCACTAAGCACGATTGGGCAGCAATCTTTTGGGGCTCATATCTCAGACCTCGTGAGAGATATCGACAAACTATCAGGTGCTATAGGATCATGTTTTTGAGGTCTACAATAACCTCTCTCAGTTTTGGGTGATTCGACTTCGTTTGCATTTGGCAAGGCGATCTCAGCGATGCCAAAACTTGCAGTGAGGGTCAGTTGAAAGTGGCTAGGCAGCGTATCTTTCAAACTGTCTGACCTGGCATCGTACCATCTACTCCATCAGATCCATTTGGCTGGGTAAACACCAGTGACAACCCCATTCTACACACAGAGTCACAAAAATGCTCACGACCATGCTCGACCCAAGTGACCCCAAGGTGCACTAAGTACGATTGGGCAGCGATCTTCTTGGGCTCGTATCTCAAACCTCGTGAGAGCTATTGACAAACTATCAGGTGCTACGGGATCATTTTTTTGAGGTCTACAATAACCTCTTTCAGTTTTGGGCGATTCGACTTTGTTTGCATTTGGCAAGGCGATCTCAGTCGATGCCAAAACTTGCAGTGAGGGTCAGTTGAAAGTGGCTCAGCAGCGTATCTTTCAAACCGTCCAACTTGGCATCGAACCGTCTGCTCCATCCACTCTAGTTGGCTAGGTAAATGCCAGTGACAACCCCATTCTACCCACAGAGTCACAAAAACACTCGTGACCATGCTCAACCCAAGTGACCCCAAGGTGCACTAAGCACAATTGGGCAGTGATCTTCTTGGGCTCATATCTCAAACCTCGTGAGAGCTATCAAAAAACTATCAGGTGCTATGGGATTGTGTTTTCAAGGTCTACAATAACCTCTCTCAGTTTTGGGCGATTCGACTTCGTTTGCATTTGGCAAGGCGATCTCAGTCGATGCCAAAACTTGCAGTGAGGGTCAGTTGAAAGTGGCTCAGCAGCGTATCTTTCAAACCATTCGACGTGGCATCAAACCATCTACTCCATCAGCTTCGATTGGCTGGGTAAACACCAGTGACAACCCCATTCTACCCACAGAGTCACAAAAATGCTCGCGACCACGCTCGACCCAAGTGACCCCAAGGTGCACTAAGCACAATTGGGCAGCGATCTTCTAGGGCTCGTATCTCAGACCTTGTAAGAGCTATTGAAAAACTTTCAGGTGCTATGGGATCATGGTTTTGAGGTATACAATAACCTCTCTCAGTTTTGGGTGATTCGACTTCATTTGCATTTGGCAAGGCGATCTTAGTCGATGCCAAAACTTGCAATGAGGGTCAGTTGAAAGTGGCTCAGCAGTGTATCTTTCAAACCGTCCGACCTGGCATCAAACCATCTACTCCATCAGTTCTAATTGGCCAGGTAAACACTAGTGACAACCCCATTCTACCCACAGAGTCATGAAAACGCTCACGACCACGCTCGACCCAAGTGACCCCAAGGTGCACTAAGCACGATTGGGCAGCGATCTTCTGGGGCTCATATCTTGGACCTCGTGAGAGCTATCAAAAAAAATTTAGGTGCTATGGGATCATGTTTTCAAGGTCTACAATAACCTCTCTCGGTTTTGGGTGATTCGACTTCATTTGCATTTGGCAAGGCTATCTCAATCGATGCCAAAACTTGCAGTGAGGGTCAGTTGAAAGTGGCTCAGCAGCGTATCTTTCAAACTGTCCAACCTGGCATCGAACTGTCTGCTCCATCAGCTCTGGTTGGCTAGGTAAACACCAGTGACAACCCCATTCTACCCACAGAGTCGCGAAAATGCTCGCGACCACACTCAACCCAAGTGACCCCAAGGTGCACTAAGCACGATTGGGCAGCGATCTTCTGAGGCTCGTATCTCAGACCTCATGAGAGCTATTGATAAACTATTAGGTGCTATCAGATTGTGTTTTCGAGGTCTACAATAACCTCTCTCAGTTTTGGGTGATTCCCCTTCATTTGCATTTGGCAAGGCGATCTCAGTCGATGCCAAAACTTGCAGTGAGGGTCAGTTGAAAGTGGCTCAGTAGCGTATCTTTCAAACCGTCTGACCTGGCATCAAACCGTCTACTCCATTAGCTCTGGTTGGCCGGGAAAATGCTAGTGACAACCCCATTCTACCCACAGAGTCATGAAAATGCTCGCGACCACGCTCGACCCAAGTGACCCCAAGGTGCACTAAGCACGATTGGGAAGCAATCTTCTGGGGCTCATATCTCGGACCTCGTGAGAGCTATCAAAAAAATGTCAGGTGCTACAAGATCATGTTTTCAAGGTCTACAATAACCTCTCTCAATTTTGGGTGATTCGACTTTGTTTTCATTTGGCAAGGTGATCTCAGTTGATGCCAAAACTTGTAGTGAGGGTCAGTTAAAAGTGGCTTAGCAGCGTATCTTTCAAACCGTTTGAACTGGCATCGAACTGTCTACTCCATCAGCTCTAGTTGGCTGGGTAAACACCAGTGACAACCCCATTCTACCCACAGAGTCACGGAAACGCTCGCGACCACGCTCAACCCAAGTGACCCCAAGGTGCACTAAGCACGATTGGGCAGCGATCTTCTAGGGCTCGTATCTCAGACCTAGTGAGAGCTATCAACAAACTGTCAAGTGCTACAGGATCATGTTTTTGAGTTCTACAATAACCTCTCTCAATTTTTGGCGATTCGACTTTGTTTGCATTTGGCAAGGCAATCTCAGTCGATGCCAAAACTTGTAGTGAGGGTTAGTTGAAAGTGGCTCAGCATCATATCTTTCAAACCATCTGACCTAGCATCAAACTGTCTGCTCCATTAGCTCTAGTTGGCCCGTTAAATGCCAATGACAACCCCATTCTACCCACAGAGTCATGAAAATGCTCGCGACCACGCTCAACCCAAGTGACCCCAAGGTGCACTAAGCATGATTTGCAGTGATCTTCTAGGGCTCGTATCTCAGACCTCGTGAGAGCTATCAACAAACTGTCAGGTGCTATGGGATCATGTTTTTGAGGTCTACAATAACCTCTCTCAATTTTGGGCGATTCGACTTCGTTTACATTTGGAAAGGTGATCTTAGTTGATGCCAAAACTTGCAGTGAGGGTCAGTTAAAAGTGGCTCAGCAGCGTATCTTTCACACCGTTCAACCTGGCATCGAACCATCTACTCCATCAACTCTGGTTGGCCAGGTAAATGCTAGTGACAACCCCATTCTACCCACAGAGTCACAAAAATGCTCACGACCATGCTCGACCCAAGTGACCCCAAGGTGCACTAAGCACGATTGGGCAGCGATCTTCTGGGGCTCATATCTCGGACATCATGAGAGCTATTGACAAACTGTTAGGTGCTATGGGATCATGTTTTTGAGGTCTACAATAACCTCTCTCAATTTTGGGCGATTCGACTTCATTTGCATTTGGCAAGGCGATCTCAGTCGATGCCAAAACTTGCAGTGAGGGTCAGTTGAAAGTGGCTCAGCATCATATCTTTCAAACCGTCTGTCCTAGCATCAAACCGTCTACTCCATCAGCTCCGGTTGGCCGGGTAAACACCAGTGAAAACCCCATTCTACCCACAAAGTCACGGAAATGCTCGCGACCACGCTCGACCCAAGTGACCCCAAGGTGCACTAAGCATGATTGGGCAGTGATCTTTTCGGTTGTTGGATTCGTAGAGGAGTGGGACTATATCAGTGGGAAACTCAAGAGCGATTTTCAATACCAAGCTAATGATGCCTTCATGATGCATGATAATGCAGTTCTTTGTGTTGACATCAGTCATGGTTCAGAGATGTTGGCTTCAGGTTCACAGGGTGGGAAAATTGAGGAGGACGTGCTCACAATTGAATCCCAAAATACATATGTATGATGGCTTCAACAAAATATTTATTGGTGTCACTTGCATGAAGCGGTATGTTTGTGGAGAGCCAAAAATGACACGCTCTAGTTATAGCACCAAGCATCCAATCAAAACACAGACGCATTAACACTTGTGTTGCAATAAGATCCAGATGGCACTATTCAGTAAATTAGTCCCTCCGTGTCTATCTCGTGTTTATGAATAGATGTTTGTAAGCCTTTATTGCTTTCAGGTTAAAAGTATTATCATTTATATTTTAGTTGATTCATTGTAAATCCTGCACGGGGAGTTGTACTTGGATAATTCAAAGGGCACTTACGCTTCTCAATAGCGAAGTGACCCAGCTGTTGGTGTTGGTTGAGTCTTTTTGTTTGGGCTTTAAAGGTCATTTTGTAAGCGTTTCTTTCGAAGACAAATCTGTTCACCAACAAGAAGTTAAACCTCAAACATAATAAGCTCCATGAACAGGGTATTCCAGAGTAAAGAAAAAAAAATGTAACTTTAACAAGATATAATTTAAATCATAATGATAATCATAGTCAAGATATAATTTCACCATTCAATTCCACAAACATGAATAATAAATATGTATATACAAAAGATGACGCAAATATAACATATAAATGAATATGTTCTATATATGTATCAAATGTATCAAAAGTATGTCCATATACAAATATGGCACATGCCCTTTCAAAATGTCTACAAAATCAATGTTTTAAGGTGTACAATGTGGCATATATGCCATCTCAAAATGTGGCAAGTGTCATCTCTAAATGACCACAAAACTAAAACTGCATCCTACGCTATAGGGGGGTCATCAAAATGTAGCCTCTTCGAAGAAGTGTTGGGCTCTGATTGATCCTACATAAAAAATGAGTTCAAACCAAAGTTAGATTGCTTACTTTATATGATTTGTACACACACACACACACACACACACACACACACACACACACACACACACACACACACATATATATATATATATATATATATATATATTTCATAATTTTCAAACTCTAATTTAATTAAAATTATAACTGAATACAAATAAATTTGTACCTGGTCTCTCAATCACCTACCACGATCAGGTGTCCTAACATAAGTCCTGGGTAGCGAAGGGACCATGCCAACAATACCAACTCTGACTTATAAATATATATTTGCAATAATGAGATTAGTAGACTGGTGCAACATAGAGTAATAAATCTACAAAATAGGATGATAGCATAATAAAATTACAAATTGATTGAACTAAAATTAAAACTTACATCTGGTGATCCCTCCTCTGGAATAGTGGGCTGGGTCAACAAAGAAATGAAAGATTCTCGTGGGACCTCCCTCACAGTCGGAGTAACCTATGAGAGTAAAAAGATTGTCAATTATATATCAATGTACTTCATCACAACAACCCTAGTTACAAAATACAAATAACAATATGTAAAAGTCTACGTACAATCGGGCTATCACTCTGAATCGAGATGCCTGTCACCCTACGCCGCCGAACCGGTGTCGAGACATCATCAATAGCCACACCCTATACAATAAAGTGCAAGTAAAATATTTATTACTACACACAAGTGGCATACATATGCATGCATAATTAATCTTAAACAATTAACTACCTTTCCTTTGTCAACACCTGATGAAGGAACCCCTTCATGCCCCCCACTGACGTTGGCTGTAGCCTGCAAGAACACAATAAGATGACAATATATATTAGTAAATGTATGAATTTTATTGCTCTAATTGATAGAGATTTAAGCATGTACACCAAATGATATAAAAAAAAAGCTAATGGGTACATAATTTATAATATAGCATATAGTCATCAAGGCCAAATGAAATGGCCGAAAGTGTGGACTCATCCACCTGTCTCACCTCCTCCTGTGTCATCAACTGAACATAAATGGAAAAAATATATATACATAAGTGCATGCAATCATTAAAACTAATCTAAATAAATAAATTATTTTTAAATTAAATAAGTCATGTGACAAATTTATTTATAATGTTTACTCTTACCGTATCAACAGGAGTCAATGGCTCTATGTGCACCACCTGAGCACTCTCATGAGATGTAGATGCTCCATGAGGTGTTGCAGCCTTTGCAGTAGCCTCTCCTGTATCTCCCTCATCAATATCATGAAACTGATATATATTAGAATCAGTAAGCGGTCTGAGGCACATATGCTTGCACATAATGCACGTATGGGGCTCGCATACATGTGAACTCTGACGAGATGTCGATGCGCTAGCAGCATCCACAGGAGGCAACACTAACCTAGTCTGTGTGATCAACTGATCACTCAGTAAATGAATTGCCCTAATAGTCTGTTCAGCAGCCTCTCTAATGATATCAGGATGCTGCACTGAAGGAGGGGGTGCAACATCAGTGGGGGGGACAAAGGTAGTGGCCTTTCGGCGCTGGGAAGATGGCCTAGTCTAAGGAGCTCCTCTGCCTACGCCCATGTTGGGCCTCATACTCCAATAGTCAACATGTTGACCAAGCACAAACTCAGCATACAATTTTTTAAGGAAATAAAATGGGACCTCCAAATTGCTATGTGGTGGTTTATCAAAAACCATCCACCAGCGATCCCAAAAGTTTGTGCGAATTGCTTCATTTGTGCACCATTTTATTGATAATTTGGGCTTTTTGGGGTCAACTGGTATTCCGGTTTTAAGATCGACAAAAAGGGCAGCTATATCTTCCTTAGTTATATTAAGGGCTGTAATCCCATCATGGTCAAGCCTATCATCAAATTGGTCATGCATATCATCATGCCAATGAAGAGCAGCATTATGTTGCTACGTGAGTGTGTCAATATTTCCAACAATTGTATTTAGTGTGGTAAGCATAGGAGCTAATGTAAGTATATTTTGATACGTGTTTTGGAAACCTCGTATTGTGTTCAAATTTTCTTCTATCAAATCTTGTAAAGATTTAGGGTTTAGATATGGGGGATTATTTTCGGGATTGTTATTTGGAGGGTTATTTTCTTCATTGTTGTCAGCCATGCTTGATTAAATAAAAAACAAATCTAAGTTTCAAATATTATTACAAATATAAATACAAAACCCTATTTTAAAAAAAAAACTACATTTACAATGAAAATGAAATAAATTAATAAAAATATACAGTTAACTACTTACCGAATATGCTTGAAGTTGAATTTGACGTTTCGAATATCAGGTATCCAAAAATATATCAGGTATCAAAAAATCGCGGCTAGAAAATGATAAAATCGAGCTAGGAAATGAAGAATAGGGCTCGCGGGTGCAGGATATATGCCACAGTTATCGGGTACCCGATATTATCGGGTACCTGATATTTTTGAGTACCTGATTAGGAATGTGCTTTGGTGGCAGGCTTGCCCAAGTGTACTAACACCCAGGCCTACTAAAAAGTCAACAAGCGCTTTCATGTGCTTTTGGACGAGTGAAAAGTGAATATTTTTCACATCGCCACTTTTTGGCCCCTCATATTCTTGCACATACCCTACATTTGAGTTATGATTAAGTTTTAGTTGACCATGGTTGTCAACATTTGGCAATGATGCCACCATGTCTCATGTTACCATGGTGGACATGAATTATTCTACATTATTGTTAAGTTATGATTCATTATCGTATTGGAGCTTTTGCTTAGCATATTATTTTTGTTCTTGCCCTAACCTGAGGGCGCGGCCATGATACTCCCAGTGCTGATTTGATTGCTCTCTATGGCATTTGTGATTATGTGTTTTCAGTATGTTATTTCGCTTCATGTGAGGAATCGATTCATACTGGTTTTTGTAGTATCTTTGAAGATATTTGAGAACTGGTGAAGGTTTATGTGCTTGACTTGTGAGATTTTTGTTTAACCTATAATATTTGTGCTTATCTTCTCAATGCTGATTCATTTTTGTGTTGTTTGCTGTGGTCTGGCTCTCCAAGCATGATGCATTCAGTAGTCACTCACAGGCAGTGGTTGAGTTATCAGTCACTTATCATGGTATGCATTCTCAATTAGTTTGACAACGGATAAGGTATGCTTCTTCAAGTTTTGAGCCTAAAATCTTAGTGCATATTATGAACGAAATTGGAAGCACTGTGACTTCTCTTCAGTGTTATGTCAACTAAGAGATTTGTGTTGTTTTGGAGACTTGGGTATTTGATAGTCATTTTGTGTTTATAAATTTGATTCTTCATAGCATACAGTTTGGCATCTGAAGATGAAGTTTCATTTTTCAATCATTTGGGTTTTGATAAGCTTTTGTGAACTTGGATTCACATCATTTTCTAAAGTACTCTATATGCAGTTTTTTGTTATTCACCAGATTCAGTTATTCAGTTACACAGTTTTTTGATTCAGTTGGAAACAATTTTCATGGAAAGGTTCTTTTCTTATGCATTCGTAAAAATATATTCAACTGTTAATATGAACAGTTATGAAATAGATTTCGTGGAAAGGATGCATTCGTAAAAATATATTCAACTGCTAATATGAACAGTTATATGGAAACTGTTTCTATTATCAGTTTGAGTATCGGTAGGAATATTTCTTCAGTTTCAGTTGGAACAGAAAATTTAGTTGGAATATCAGTCAGAACTATATTTTATTCTTTGAAAATCTTATACTTCTTATTTTAAAAGGAGGAAGATGTTGTTTGAAAAAATGTATGAAAAAGAGAGATAAAAATTGCTCTCAGATATAAAAAGTTGTATTGAATGTTCTATCATATATAGTTTTATATGTAAGGTGTATGTAGTATAAACACATGCAATTACATATATAAACTGTGTGGTTTCAAATCATTTGAAAAGAAGAAAGTGAAAGGCTATAAGCCTAGGAAAGCAGTAGGAGCTGCTATTGTATGAAAAGGGTATTTTGCAATAAAACTACAGGTTCAATAGGAGTGGTTTTTCTCCCTGTGATAAAACCGTAAGGTTTTGAGGGTTTCCCACTCGGCAAAATTCTGTGTTGTCTTGTGAGTTGCTTATTTACATTCTGTTTCTTTCCTATCAATTTGCAAATCTATATTGTTTAGAGAATTGTAATCAGATTTTATGCTTGATTGAATAAAGTTTATCTAGTCCTGATTCACCCCTCCTCTCAGAACTATCACCACTTCCAACAAATATATGTATCCAAATGAAACAATTCACAAGAAAGATTTGATCAACTGGTGCAGGAGCACTCGGGCATATCCACAATCAGCACCATCAAAATAATCATAATAATTTTCTTTCATTTTGATTGCTTCAATTTCAGTTGACAGGCTTTATGGGGAAAAATCATTTTCCCTATCATTCAGTTAGATTGAAGTTGTAGCTGTGAGAAGGCTTATTCAAAGAAATCAAAGACAAAGCACCTGGATTAGTCAACAAATGCCTTTAAGCAAATCTCATCTCATGGGATGCAAATATTTGACTGTGTTTTTTAAAAGGCTTTATGAATTTCCAAGAAAGTAAATTGACGGGTGTAAAGGCAAGCTTCAGAACTGAGCATTGACATGCATCAAGACCTCTATTGTATTTGCAAACTACCCGGGTATATGTGTACGCGAGTTTGGAAACTCAAAAAGGGCACATAGACTGTTTGACAGAATGCATTTACGGTGTATCTCATGCTTTGCAATGACTGAAGGATAATCAATAACAGTCAAGCAAATACAATTGGCTGCTACAAGCCAATGTAAACAACCAACATAGGAACAAAGTTTTAAAATTTTTTGGGTGACATGTGGACATATAATATACAGGACGCACTGAAGGGAGTGATGCTGTTCATGGCTGGTCGGAGCATGTTCCTGCTGAAGGTGCTCAGGGTTCGCGCAGATTATGATGTGGGTTGGGGTGCTTTGGATGATCCTGTTAGGTTGGCTGTTCCTATTGTGGGGATGCCTGTGCTCATTGAGACGATGATGAATCTGTTTATGGCTCCCCATTGAAGGAGTAGTGGTCTTTTGAGAAGCAATTTTTCTACTATTGTAACTGGGCTGAAAAATGTGATTTTCTTGTTAGTTCTTTCTACATAGAGCCCTCGAACTAGCTTAACATATAATTAATATATATTCAGCAGCCTCATCTGCTTTTACCTTTAAAATAAAAATATGAAAATGCTTCAGAATCTTGGAAGATGCTTGAGAAACATGACGAAGATGTAGCAGTAAAGGACCAGATTTCTTTATATCGAGTACGGGAGAAAAATGCCACTAACGCTACGAGAGGCTTGTGTCAAGAAGCAAAAAGAATTCCTCTGCAAAGAGTGAAGGAGATAGTAGAAAATAAGGTGAATAATTCCCCTATTTTCATTTGCATAGAATCAATTGTTCGTGTCTATGTCAAAGAGGAGAAGTTCCCCAATTCAGATGCTCCTTTTCATTGAGTCCATTATGTGTATAGCCAACAGAGCTTGTAGTCCATAGCACCTAGCCATATTGTCTCCATACAACCCTGGCTTACCTGTTGAACAATCTTGGATTGCAGGATTGCACAAATTGGATTTTTCAAAAGGATTTACAAAATTTCAAGCAAATCCAAATGAGAGGTGTAAATGATAGAAAACAATTGCTAGTGCAAATAGAAACAGGTTTCTTATTGATTCCGAATACATTTAATTACATTAGTCACCTCCAATTAATAAAGGATTTCATGCGATTGAAACTCAAATGATTACAGTCTTAACTTAACAAATTCAGTAGATTAAACTATGTACGTGGAAGATGACTTTGAGACTTACTAACAAACAGACTGGAGACTATCTATAAGAATGGAATAACTGGCGATTAACTAACAAATGTGCAGATCAGTTTTAACGGGCCGCTTGCATGGAGGAGAAAAATGTTTGCATAAGTCTTCCTCATTCGTAGACAAACAGTTTGAACGAGCTTAACAGGCTGTAAATGTGGAATGGACATGGGAGGGAGAAATTATTTTCTTCTAACAGTAAAGCCAAATTCCACAAATTTTGCCACCATTCTGTTTCACTCTGTTAGAATGGGAGCTTTGGAATAGAATATGTTTACAGGTTGTGAATGATGAACATATTCCTTTATTTTCGAGATATTGCATTTTGATTCAAGTGAGTTATTATTTGACTTTCGACTTTACGACATTGATTTCTTCCTGACTTTTTATTCTATCTAAAATACACTTTTGACTAAATTTCAAAACATAAAAAATATAACAGATTTTCATGAAATTTTCAGCATCTATTTTTCATGATCTGCACATTTTGTGATTGAAAACCATAAAAAATTCTGCAAAAAAATCACAGCATTTTTGCAAATCTGGAAAAAAAAAGTTTGACTTTTTTTAATTTTGGTACATTTTGGATGGAGCTTAGCCGCCGCCCTTTTTATTTACTCCATGGACAATAATTTCTTTAAATTTATGTTGAACCAACCATGACAATTTTGCCTAATTTGTTGTAGGTGATTCATCAATAGCTGCTTTAATTTAGATTCCTGAGAAACATTTTCTCATGTGGGATTTTTAACAATATATGCAATTGGAGTACATATATTTTATAGATTGCCACATTCAAAGGCTAATATTGAAAGCTATAATATCATCATCTAACATTTTTACATTATCTTTATCGTAATCCGCTAAATCTATAATATCATCTAATATTTTCACATTATCTATCATTGAATTTGTTTAGAGTAACCCCCTCCATTAGAATTCTAACCCTACTCCAATGAAAAAAGCCAAAGAAGCCAAAAGTAATTGCACTAAAATAAATTTGGAAGTTGAGCTTTTAAAAGTTGTGAAGCAACTAAGTACAAGTCTAGTCCTAAGACTTGAAAGTATAGGAAAGGCTTTAAAAGAAAAACTCAAATTGTGGATCATATCGAAGACTAGGAGGAGGGTATGGAAGAAAAGGAGAAACACAAGGAGCCCCATCTTGAGATGAATTCAGGTGAGAGGTACTCCTCCCACCTTCTAAATAAGGAAATAAAAGGGAAAAAGATGTTGGAAGAAAATGAACTAGAGATTGATGTTGAATATGATGCATAAAGGGATGAGTCTACTAATAGCTCAGAAGATTACGAAAATGAGGAAAATGAAGAAGATTTAGGTGAAGAGGATAAAGGGGAACCGATTCACCTCATAATGGATCTTGATGACTATGATGAGCTTATGGAAAAAGTATAATCCTCCCCTTTTCATAATATTGAAGATACCCAAGGGACGAATCCCATTGTTGTTGTCCCTATTCAGAGTGGCAATAAGTTTCTTCAGCTTCAATCCCAAATTAATGAATTATAAAATAGAGATATGGAGCTAGAGGATAATTTTGTCTCCTTTTCAAATTCTAAAGAATGATTTGGGAATTCTATTGATTCTGTGTGTTTGATCATGGATGGCATTATGAGAAAAGCTATAATGAGGATAATGTTAAGGAAGAGTAAAATGAGAAAAAATATCCAAAAAGGCCAGGATTCTAAATAGGTTGAAGGAATGGTGAAGATGGACCATGATGATAAGATTGAGAAAATGATCAAAAATATGTGCCACCTCTCCAAAATTAGGAGCTAATCACTAATGAATTTAATTATACTCAAGAACCTTGTCTTTGACTCTAGCTACCTCTTATTTTCCTTGGGTGTGTTTTTTGTAGGGGTTTCAATGATGCTAGTATTTTAGGTTTGAATGGTTATCAGTTTACTTATAGATTAGTTTTTGTTATCAAGTAAGAATTAATGGCCTAAATGGCTATAATTGGTTATAAATTTTGTCTTTTTAAAAGTAATCTTTAATAATGATTCCTTGTGCCAAGATTAGGAACAAAACACAAACTAATACTTGGAGAGTTCTGTGTTGAAAAGATGACCTTCCTCTAAATTTTAGAGGTATATCTCCCTTTTAAAATGTAATTTTAGTTTTTTGGTCTGCATTTAACTTGAAAGAAGGAAAGGTAACCTAGAACCTATGCATAGCTATGATACAGATGCAAATTTAAATTCAGTTAAAAAGAGCATAGAGATGGATGACATGAAGCTCACCCTCCCATCATTCACATATGTTAAACTAGAAAAAGAAAACAAATATTTGTGAAATTTGTGAATATTCAAGACCAAAAGTTCATGAAATAAACAAACTTATGATCTAATGTAATAGAAAGAGATCACCCAAGAACAATTGTAATTGTCATAAGAAAACCAAAATCAAACAAGAATATAGATGAACACAAATTTTCAGAGGAACTCCATTATTTCTTATGCAAAATCCAAAGAGTGCAAAGCCCCTTTATTTATATATAGAAGACCAAAAATTCCCTCCACTGATGTTTCTCCTTTACAAAGCTAAAAACTGCCAATTACCTCTTCCCCGCTTTTTTCTTATCTTTTAATAACATATTTTTAACATGTCTTCCATGAGAATTTTTAGTTTCTCCTAACCGTTTATTTCCACATTCAATTACAAATAATAAGACTTCTCATATGTTTATTGAACATGATGTTTAAGTAATAAGTAGAAATATTATGTGAACCAAAAATATAGGTAGTCTAAGGTATAAAATAATATTTTAACCTTAAATAAATTGGAAGGCCTAAGTAATTCCTGACACTATTTATAGGCACTTATTTTCCTCATAGTTATAAACATTTATTATATCAACTTTTGCAAATCCTCATGTCTTCTTCCTTGATCAATTATATCAATTTCATCAATGAGTACTATATTTAGTGCTCCATAATCCATAGATTAAAAGAAATGAGACCTCTATTTCACCTACAATCTCTTTGCAATAAAATCATAATAAATGCCAAAAATTACTCAATTAGTTATTATAATTCAACTAGAAGATGGAATCTCAATTGAATGTATACTTATGTCAACCAAATCGGTTTTGTCCTTTGTACATATATCTTAATCAATGTTTTATAATTCTTGGTAATATATTCTCCCACATAATCAAAACTTAGCAATTCACATACTTTACTCCTCTGAATCTGGGGCTCTTTTATCTATACTTGGTACCATTCAAACCATGTCAACAAGCAAAAAGATCAGTTGACAAATTATGTTCCCCAAGCCTCATTTGAATATGTTGCATAATTAAATTAATGGTGACATGATTATCTCTTCCACAAAGAGAAATAGTATCTATGTACTTCTTTGTCATCATCCTCCATGATGACTAACATGGAGCCATATCCCTTCGGACATCCTATAATAAGTCAATCAATTTTTTTGTTCATCCAATCTTTTTCATGTTAATTAATATTCTCTATAATACTTGTTCATTTTTACCAAGAAACACATCATCTTCAAGTGCATGTGTAGACAAATAACATATCCAAAACCCATAACTAGTAACCAAGCATCAAACCCATTGACAATGAATATAGTGATCATTGTGGTAGCTCATTCTTAGGGTTTGAATAAACTGAGGAAATGATGCTTCAAAGAACACTTTACTTTCACCATCCAAAAAAGCAGATAACATCATGTTTTGACATTTGCATAGGGTTACTCAAGGAACCAAAACTTAACCATCATTTAGACCCGTGTCAAGTGGAGTCAAACAAATGCAATGAGTATGCCTTTAACCATAATAAAACCTATTGTGATGTCAAGTCAAGTAAATGACTGGTCCCACACAATGCAAAAGGCTTCCTCCAAGCTATTATAATACCATGTCATCAAGAACAAAGTCAAAAAACTCCCCATTTGTCCTTGATGACAAAAAAAAAAACCATTAAGAGATCACAAAACTAGTGTTTTGATCAAAGAAGTCAATAGTTAGAAGAACACCCTGTCATCAAACCAACTATATTATAAATTTGTCATGAGCAAGACCACTTCTGTCAGAGATGCTAAAACTCAATAAAAGCTGAACCAGAGTCTTGAACAATACTACTGCCAAAACAAAGAATCTCAAGAAAACACAATATCCAAATAAAAGTTGAACCACACTCACTAAAAGTTGAACAACATTCTTGAATAATACTATTGCCAAAACCAAGAATCTGAAGCAAACACCATATCCAAAAATCTACTCAAGAATTCTCCCCTATTTTTTATCATCAAGGACAAGTACTGCTAATGAATTAGACTATAGGTAGTAGCTGAAACCTACACAACAACTCCCCCATAAGAGAAGAATCAAGACAAAAGAGATTGAGAGTAAACTCCCAATCGAGAATGAAATTTCTCAAAGGCATCTTTGGACAAATCTTTTGTAAAAATATCAGCCACTTGAGCTTGAGTGGGAACATAAATCAATTTAAATTCATTCTCTAAAATTTTATCATGGAGAAAAAGAAGTTTAATGGCAACATGTTTAGTACAACAATGCTGAGTAGGATTCTTTCTCAATTGAATGGCACTAGTGTTATCACATAAAATAGAGATGGGTTTAGGAACCCAAATACCCAGATCAGAGAGTTGGTAAGACATCCACATTAACTGAGTACAACAAGCAGTGGTAGAAACATATTCAGACTTACAAGTACATAAGTTGATGCAATCTTGTTTCTTGCTATGCCATGCAACTAAACGATCTCCAAGAAAGAAGGCAACACCACTGGTTCTCTTTTTTTCATATGTACAACCACCCCAATCTGCATGTGTATAACCAAGCAAAGTAAAATCAGAATCATGCAGATACCAAATACCAAAATCCAGATTACCCTGAATATACTTGAAGATTCATTTAACTACAATAAGATGAGACTATTTTGGAGAAGATTGGTACCGACACACTATACAAATAGCCTGCATAAGATTTGGTCTCGAAGCTATTAAATAAAGTAAACTATCAATCATAGACCTATACTTTGCTTGACTGACATCAAGAGAATCATCATTCTTGACCAATTTACAACTAGTTTCCATGAGAGTTCCAACTGGTTTACAATCAGCCATATTAAATTTATTCAACATTTCCTTTGCATATTTTGTTTGTGAAATAAATAAACCATTGGAAAATTGAGATATTTATAGACCCAAAAAGAATTTAAGTTCTCCTAATAAGGACATTTCAAATTCAGACTCCATGATATTAGAAAACTGCTTGGAGAAATTGTCTTTAGTAGACCCAAAGATAATATCATCCACATAAATTTCAACTACAAGAATTTCACCTTTTACCATTTCAGTGTAAAGTGTGGTATCTACACTACCATGAACAAAGCCATTAGTGAGAAGATGTTTGTTCAGCCTAGAATACCAAGCCCTAGGGGCCTATTTTAAGCCATAAAGTGCCTTTTTCATCCTATAAACATAATCAATAGTTGATGTGGATACCAAACCTTCCAACTATTCCATATATAGACCTCTTCTCCAAGATATCCATTTAAGAAAGCTACTTTTACATCCATTTGATAAACAGTAAACTTTTTATAACTAGCATAAGCCAAAAAAATTCTAATGGATTCCATTCTTGCTACTAGGGAAAATGTTTCACCAGAATCAATTCCCTCTTGCTAAGCACAACCTTTACATACAAATCTAACCTTATTCTTGACCACTTCAACATTATCATCAAGTTTATTACGAAAAACCCATTTCCCACCTATGACATTTTTTCATCGAGTCTTGGTACTAGTTCCCATGTTTTATTTTTCTCTATTTGAATTTTTCATCCTGCATTGGATGTAACTGGCTAGAGTTTTGATGGCTATAGACACTATTTTGGGTTCAAATTATGACAATAGATGGAAATTTTCAGCTATATGGGTATGGTCATTAGATTTTTCTTTTCTTCTAGTCAACATACCATCATCAATATCTCCTATGACTAAGGATTCTGGATTTCTTTTGGTAATAATTCTAGAAGGTGTTCTTTGATTCAATTTAGGAATAGACACATTTTGTTTCTCATCATGAAGTGGTGTTTCTGAATCTGATTCCTCATCATTAGAATGTAGATTTTTTATGCTTGATAATTCTTCATCATTAGAATGCAAATTTTTGGTACCTGAATTAAAACTTATGATATGTTCTTCCTGATCATTCCTTTTATGGTTATAAGACATAGAAATTTCATCAAATACCACATTAATAGCTTCCACAATTTTGTTTAACCTATTATTATAACATTTGAAAGCTTTACTATGTGTGGAATAACCCAAAAAGATACCGTCACCAGACCTGGAACCAAAACTTTCTAAAGCATCATCATCCTTTTTATGAAGCATTTACAACCCAAAACTCTAAAGTGTTTAACATTTGAAGTCTTACCATACCAAGTTCATACGGTGTGTGAGATGTTCTAATTCTTATCTAATCCCTATTGAGAACATAAGTAGTTGTATGAACAACCTCTTTCAAAAACTTATTAGGTAACTTTGCTTCATTTAGCATTGTCCTTGCCATTTCCTTAGTCATTCAGTTCTTTCTTTCCACCACACCATTTTGTTGTGGTGTACGAGTAGTTGAGTACTATCATTTATTCCATGTCTTTGATAGTATTCAATGAATTCTTATGAGGTGAATTGTCAACCTGGATCTAATCTAGGACATTTTAACTTTAAATCAATTTCTCTTTCTACCATCTAACTAAATTTTTTGAAGCGATCAAAATCCTCTAACTTATGTTTTAAGAGGGTGACCCAGACCAGTCTGGAATACTCATCCACAAACAAGATAAAGTATTTTTCACCATTAAGAAATTGAGTTTTAGTTGGTCCACATAAATTAGTGTGAACCAATTCCAAAGGATTTGTAGAAAGTAACTCTTTTATTTTAAAAGAGGACTTGTTATGTTTTCCTCTAATACATTCCTCACATATATTGGTTGGTTTACTGATTAGAGGCAAACCTCTAACCTATTTATTCTTACTTATTCTAACAAGATTATCAAAACTGATGTTCCCTAACCTTTTATGTCATAGCCAATTTTCTTCAACTTGGGTCATAAAACAATTATTGATTAGAGATGTTTCCTGAAGTGTAGAATCAATCAAATTATACACATTTCCACTTGCAATTATATTTCCTCTAGTGTTTTTAATTGAACAACATTGGTCATTAAATGAGATGGAGTAACCACTGTCACAAGTTTGATTTGCACAGAAAAGCTTGTTTTTTAACCCTTCAACATAGTATACATCATGTATAGGGGGTTCTTTATTCAATAAAACTGAACCATGGCTAGTAATATAAGTAGCCGATTTATCCCCATATCGAACAAAACCTCCATCAAAGTCTTCAAGATTAATAAACTTGTTTCTATTCCCAGACATGTGATGGGAACATCCACTATCTAAAATCCATGTAGCAGACTTATGAGAAAATAAAGCAATTTCTACTACAAGATATTTATGTTTAGGTTTCCATATATATTTAAGCCTTAAGTTCATTCTACACTGATTTACAAAGTGACCATAAAAAAAACATCTGAGGCACATGATTGCCTTTTCAGGGCAACGCAAGGATCTAGAAGTAAATTATTTACAACTTCTAGCCTTATGACCAAATAGATTACAATTATAACAATAACCTTTAAATTTTGAAGAATAAATTTTCTTTGAAGATTCTTCCTGTTCCAAAATTAACTTAATTGATCAACAAGCTTTTGTAGTGAAAATATTTTCTTCTCTTTATTTTCTATCATAGATTTTTGCTCCTCAATGAGCTGATTTGCACTATTTAATTCAGTTTGTAATTCCAAATTACTTTTCTCAAAAGTAGTTACTGATATTTTTAACCTCTTAATTTATTGAAGAGAACAAAGAAGTTCTTTTTCAAGATCCATGTCTCCATCTAAATCAGATGAAGATTCAATGTGAACCTTTTTAGGTTCTTAACAATTTCTCCCATGAATAGAGTTTGACCTTCTTAACCTGAATTTGATTCAGCATTAGAGTCTCCTTTTTCTAAGAGACTCATCTTTTTGAAATTCTTAAACTAGTTTTTTTGATTCCATGGTTTTTTATTAAAGTATTTTTCAGTCTTTTCATGATCAACATTTTTATCATCATTAGGACATCTTTGCAGAAAAATGTCCAATCTATCCACAATTGAAGCATTTAGGTTTACCATGATATTTCTTTTCAAACTTACAGACCAACAGTACTTCAAGAGCATTTTCTATGTCAGAGTCACTATCATCACAATTTTCAATGTTAAAGGTTCTTTCTTTTGATGAAGAAAAGCCATTGTTATTGCAGATTCCCATCTCATAAGCAGTTAAAGTTCCTTGGATCTAATGCAGAGTCATTTTAGAAAAGTTTTTCTTTTCTTCAAGAGTATAAATCTTAGTATCAAACTTAGGTAGAACTGATCTAACAACCTTTGAAACAATAGCATGTTCTTCAATATCTTCTCCTAGACCTCTCCTAGCATTCACTATCTCATCTAATCTTAAAAAATACGCAGTAATGCTTTCATCTTCATGCATTTTTAATTCGTTAAATTGAGTTTTTAAAGTGAATAATTTTAACTCTTTAACCTTTTCATCTCCCTGGTAAATGGTTTCTAACTTGACCCAAATATCGTTGGTAGACTGACAATACATGACTTTAACAAGGACTTGTTTTGACAAACCACATAAAATGGCATATTTGGCTCTTTTGTCAAGTTCATATTTGGTTTTAGCATCAACCTCAGTGAGTATTATTTTTGGAATAGTATATTTTGATACAACAACTTCCCACCTATGGACATCTAAGGAATTAATAAAGGCTTCCATCATGACTATCCAAAAAAAATAATCTGTACCATCAATGAATGGAGCTCTAGTAGGAGAAGCACCTTTAGCCTATACGATGACAACACTTCCTAATAAAACTTAGAATAGTTCCTATAAGGAAGACTTAACAGGAACCCTTGCTCTAATACCACTTGTTCGAAGTGGAAAGATTGTGAGAGGGGTGGTGAATCGGACTCATTTACAAAAATTGCACCTTTTCAAATTGAACAAGTCTATTGAAATAATTCAATAGCAATTAAATTTATTGAACATAATCAACAGGGAGTAAAAATACTATAATCATAAAAAGAGGCAACACACATGTTTTGTGCCGAGTGGAAAAACCCTCAAGAATCAATTAGATTCCGTCATAGGATGAAAAAACACTCCAATGAAATCTTTACTAATCACCAATAACTTTACAGAGTCTTTTGTAGCTACAACTGCCAGAGCTACAACCTTGTTTTCCTTAAATGCTTAAGTACAATATTCAAATTATATCTATGCAATTGTATATAATTTGTATGGTCTTTACATAGGATGTAACCCTACAAATTAAAATTTCAATTCCTTTCATTAATTTTTTATAGATGAGTGCATATGTGTGTGTGTCTACAATCTATCACACTCAAACCACAAGCACATACATCTCATTTATAGAGAAGTATGTTTGAAAAGATCATGCATTACATTCAGGTTTAGACTTTGTAATTGAATCTATTTTGAAAGTTGGTTAAATAACCCAATAAAAATAAAATAATTTCTAAGAAAATGAAACTTTAAACAAAATTTCCTTCAATTCCCTTGTTAATCCTTCCAAAATAAACACTACAAACAAAATGTATCAATCAATGTCCCTTTCAGAAACATCAATGTGAGCCCATCAAAAGAAACTAAAAAAAATAGTATGTTCATAACTAACTACCATCAAAGAAATTAAACTATTATTGGTTTAAACAATTACTTCAAGATTACTGATAAAGAAGATGTAACTATTCCAAAGAATAAATGGCATGATAGAAAAACCATTTTCAACAAAATGAACTACTTCATATTACCTTAAAAAAGAATGGTTTTCTCATTTGAGACATGCATGCAGCAAGATGATATTTCCCTATAGAATATATGAGAAACAAATAGTCTCAAGATACCTTCATTTTTGCAAAGAAATGCATCATCTTCAAGTGTATGTGTAGATAAATAACATATTCAAAACCTATAACCAGTAACCAAGCATCAAACTCCTTGATAGAAAATAGAGTGATCATTGTGGCAACTCGTTCTTAGGGTTTGAATAAACCGAGGAAATGATTCTTCAAAGACCAATTTAATTTCACCATCCAAAAAGGTAGATAACATAATTTTTTGATATCCGCATAGAGTTACTCTTGAGTAACTAAAACATAACCATCATTTAGACCCATGTCAAGTGGAGTCAAACCAATGCAATAAGTATGCCTTTAACCATAATAAAACCCGTTGAGATGTCAAGTCAAGTAAATGAGTGGTCCCACACAATGCAAAAGGCTTCCTCCAAACTATTATAATGTCATGTCATCAAGAATGGAGTCAAAAAATTCTCCCTTTGTCCTTGATGACAAAAAAAAACCATCAAGAGATCATAGAACTAGTGTTCTGATTAAAGAAATCAACAGTTAGACGAACACCCTATTATTAACCAACTATATCATAAATATGTCATGATCAAGACCACATCTGTTAGAGATGCTAAAACTCAATAAAATTTGAACCACACTCAATAAAAGCTAAACCACAGTCCTAAATAATACTATTGCCAAAACCAAGAATCTGAAGCAAACACAATATCCAAAAAACTGCTCAAGAATTCTCCTCCTATTTTTTTGTCATCAAGGACAAATATTGCTAATGAATTAGACTGTAGGTGGTAGCCAAAACCTACACAACAACTCCCCAATAAGAGAAAAATCAAAACAAAAGAGATTGAGTGGTGCCGGGGCACCAAGGATAAACAAGCAATTCATGAAGCCAGTCAAGATACACAAGAAGACTATGAAGACTTGGGAGTCACCTAATGAAGATTAGTGTTCCAAGAAAGACAATTGGGTTCTAAATGATGTAAATCCAATAAATTATAATGTTTTGGCTTTTATAATGGTTTGATGCCATGAAGTGGCATTTGAATTTAGGAATGAATTTATATCCTTAAAAGCATTAAATAAATATTATTTGGACCATTAGTATCCAATAGATGTTTTAGGGTAGTTGGAGAGTCTAAGAGTAATGAAATTTAGTCTCCTAGGTGTTTAACACCCTTTGGAGTTCTTAAACTTCAACTTAATAAGGTTTTTCAAGCATTTCGATGGTTTAAAAAATTAAATATTCAGATAGTAACGGCTAATAGCCATTTAGGCGGAAAATTAGTATTTTAATGTTCAACTAATCCCTATAACCAGTTGGAAGAGGTTAGGGAAGTTGATTTTTGGTTTCTTATATTGTGCACAACTCCATTTGTATGGTAAAGAAGCCTAGAATGTATGGCAAGAACATAAGTTTGAATAAAAGATCAATTTTTAGTTTGTAAATCATATGTTCTCTTCAATGTATATGCATTCCAATATCACTTGTTTTGATTTGTTAGTTTACATTAGAATTGGAAGAAATCTAAAAGCATTCATTCACTGGTTGAATGTATTGTGATCCATTTTAATTTACTGTTCTTTGCCTTTGGACTGTATAAGCCAGACTGTGACAAGCAAACGCATTGAATGTTTTAACGTTATTATCATTTCTTCATGTAACTTGGTTTGGTTAATGTATTGGAGGATTCAATAGAATATTTAGAAATTTTTTTACATGTTTTGGGAGGTTTGAGAGTCATTTGATATGACTGTACCCTCTTATACATTAGCTTAGACTGATAATTTCCTTAAGTTTTCATTCTTGGTTTTGAAGGTAACCTTGTAATTTATATCCTCTCCATGGAACAAAAGGCCTATGAACCAAGGAAGGATTACTATTAAATATGTATGATAGTTTTCTAATGATCTTATTTGCAGAGATTTTGTTTAAGTAAGTGATCATAGGTTGAAACAGGGTGTTGGTGCATTGAAAATGATGGCACAAGTATAGCTGTGAGAGTTTCACCTTAATGTAAAGGTGCTTTTATGTTTTGAACAGTCTTATATGGTGGTATTAATGGTGAATAAATCACCAATTAATCTAAGGAGTGTTTGGAGAAGGGAGATTGGAGAAACCCTCAAATCAAGGGTTTAAGAGGGCTAATTTGTGGTTTTTGATGTTCCCAAGGTGATGGGATAAATTCCTCTTGGATTTAGAGATTTGAAAATATATCGAGACACTTATAGATTTTTGGAGTCTTGGGGATATAAGGAACTAGGTGATGCTTTGTTAAATGTTAGTGCATTTTGGGGTCACATAGTGAGGACAGTCATACATGGTCTGAAAGAGTATCTATTTATCCTGTTGTATGTTGTGTTAGGGGAAAAATAGTATCCAAATATATTATTACTATTTTCATCATTGGGGAAAGTACAGAGTTATGGTCCATTTTATCGCTGGATAGGGCTACTAGACAGGGCAATTAGGCCTCTAGGACTGTTTAGTGACTTTTTGCTATTGTGAGTGGAAGATAAGTATAGAAACCTCAAAAATACCTTAATCCATCCTTTTATACATCAAAAACTTCAAATATATCATTAGTTTTCATTGTGAAGAGTCTTAGTTGGGTGGAGTCTTATAAAGCCATTGTGCACCTTTGGGAAAAGTGTGGGTTTCTAAGTCAAATTGGAAAACTTAGTTGGTAAATAAGGTCCACTACCCTTTCCTCTACATCATTGAGATTAAACTCCCAATTGAGAACATAATTTCTCAAAGGCATCTTTGGACAAAGCTTTTGTAAAAATATCAGCCACTTGAGCTTGAGTGGGAACATAAATCAATTTAAATTCATTCTCTAAAACTTTATCATGGAGAAAACATAGTTTAATGGAAACATGTTTGGTACAAGAATGCTGAACAAGATTCTTGCTTGAATTTGAATGGCACTGGTGTTATCACATAAAATAGAGATGGGTTCACAAATGTGAATACCCGCATCAGAGAGTTGGTAAGACATCCACATTAACTAAGTGCAACAAGCAGTGGCAACAACATATTCAGACTCACAAGTAGACAAGGTGATGCAATCTTGTTTCTTGCTATGTCATGCAACTAAATGGTCTCCGAGAAAGAAGGCAGCACCAATGGTGCTCTTTTTGTCACATGTACAACCACCCCAATCTGCATCTGTATAACCAAGAAAAGTAAAATCAGAATCATGCGGATACAAAAGACCAAAATATAGAGTACCCTGGACATACTTGAATGTTCGTTTAACTGCAATAAGATGAGACTATTTTGGAGAAGATTGGCACTGAGACACAATACAAACAACCTACATAAGATTTGGTCTGAAAGTTGTTAAATAAAGTAAACTTCCAATCATAGACCTATACTTTGTTTGACTGACATCAGGAGACTCGTCATTCTTGACCAATTTACAGCTAGTTTCCATGGGAGTTCAAACTAGTTTACAATTAGCCATATTGAATTTCTTCAACATTTACTTTGCATATTTTGTTTCTAAAATAAATAAACCACTAGAAAAGTGAGATATTTGCAGAACCAAAATGAATTTAAGTTCTCCTATTAAGGACATTTCAAATTCAGACTCCGTGATATTAGAAAACTGCTTGGACAAATTGTCATTAGTAGACCCAAATATAATATCATCCACATAAATTTCAATTGCAACAATTTCACCTTTTACCATTTTAGTGTAGAGTGTTCTATCTACACTACCATGAATAAATCCATTAGTGAGAAGATGTTTGTTCGTCCTCAAATACCAAGCCCTAGGGGCTTGTTTGAAGTGATCAAGTACCATTCTCAACCTATAAACATAATTGAGAGTTTCTGTGGATACAAATCCTTCCGACTGTTCCATATAGACCTCTTCTTTGTGGTACCCATTTAAGAAAGTTGTTTTTAGGTCGATTTCATAAACAATGAACTTTTTATAACTAGCATAAGCCAAAAAAATTATAATGGATTCCATTCTTTCTACTAGGGCAAATGTTTCACCAAAATCAATTCCCTCTTGCTGAGCATAACCTTTACATACAAGTCTAGCCTTATTCCTGACCACTTTAGCATTCTCATCAAGTTTATTACGAAAAACCCATTTCCCACCCATGACATTTTTTTCATCAAGTCTTGGTACTAGTTCCCATGTTTTAGTTTTCTCTATCTAATTTATTTCATCTTGCATTGCATGTAACCAACTAGCGTCTTTGATGGCTTCAAATATTATGTGAACCAAAAATATAGGTAATCTAAGGTATAAAATAATATTTTAACCTTAAATAGATTGGAAGGCCTAAGTAATTCCTGATACTATTTATAGGCACTTCTTTTCCTCATAGTTATAAACATTTATTATATCAACTTTTGCAAATTATCATGTCTTCTTGCTTGAGCAATTATATCAATTTCATCAATAAGTACTATATTTAGTGCTCCATATTCCATAGATTAAAAGAAATAAGACCTCTATTTCACCTATAGTCTCTTTGCAACCAAATCATAATAAATGCCAAAAATTACTCAATTAGCTATTATAATTCAACTAGAAGATGGAATCTCAATTGAATGTATACTTATGTCAACCAAATCGATTTTGTCCTTGTACATATATCTTAATCAATGTTTTATAATTCTTGGTAATATATTCTCCCACATAATCAAAACTTAGCAATTCACACACTTTACTCCTCTAAATCTGGGGCTCTTTTATCTATACTTGGTACCATTCAAACCATGTCAACAACCAAAAAGATCAGTTGACAAATTATGTTCCCCAAGCCTCATTTGAATATGTTGCACAATTAAATTAATGATGACATGATTATCTCTTCCACAAAGAGAAATAGTATCTGTGTACTTCTTTGTCATCATACTCCATGATGACTAACATGGAGCCATATCCCTTCGGACATCCTATAATAAGTCTATCAATTTTTTTGTTCATCCAAACTTTTTCATGTTAATTAAAGATGCTCTATAATACAAGTTGGGATGTTTGAGGACCATTGAAAGTGTTGATCCCTTGCGCATCAGGAAGTCGGAGAAGAATGGGAACCTATGAACCATGTCCTGTCTCCAATGAAGTTTGAAAACAAAAAATATTGCCCGAGAATGCACACTATCAAAGAGTCAAGGGAAATTGGAAGTTTCATACCATTTTCTATTTTGTTCGAAGTTAAAGAGAGAGAGAGAGTTGACATCCTGAATTCAAAGTGTATGCTAAGATTTCCTTAATTTATTTTAAAGAGATTGATCGAGTCCATCATCAGTTTTTCAGCCATCAAGCCAAGCCAGACATTTTGGTGGCTCTCAAATCTGCTACAAACCTGATAACAAAGACTTTCAAATCTCCTCACCGAGATACATTTATTTTAGCTTACGGGTAGGGTCGACTTTCAATCTTCTTTACCTACACATTTTCTATATTCATAAATGATCTCTTTGTATTAAGACAACCTTTTTGAATAGTCTCTGATGTATTAAGCATCCGATGACCATAACATGTTCTAGACAATCCCATTTTGTTGCATGAATTCGAAAAGGTTTGGGGATTCAACCTTCATACCATCCCTTCGTACATGAAATATCTCCTTCTGACTTCAAACACTATTTCCTTAGTGATTCATGTGTTCATGTTTATAAATAAATTTTGAACTCTATTTGCAATGTCATTCTTGGTGAACTCGAGAACATGGTGAGATAAAAACGATAATATGATTTCCACTCAATAATACTTGCAGCATTTATTTGGACTTCCTATCTGGAGATTTATATGATAACCTTTCTTCACAAATTTTGCCAGCAGGAGTTCCAAAGAGCAATCAAAGAGATGTAAAGAGGCACTGTTGTGATTTTTTATTTGAGTGTGGGCAATATTTAAGTGTGGGAAATATTTAAAGGAGAATATTTATAGACACTTCAACAAATTCTAGATTTTTCCTATTTAAAAATTATGGTAATAATAGGTTCTGATTGGTGACGAGGACTAGAAGGAAAAAGAGAATCCCAAAATTTAGAATACAGACTAATGCCTTGTCCATTGGGTTACAGAGTCAAAAAGAAGCAAAGGAAAAGGAGTTTCTTTCTAGAAGGGAAGAGAGGAACTATGCAGGAGACAACAATGAGAACACCAAAATTGAAATTCAAAACAAATTTGTTTACAATTAGACAGAGCAGGAATCCCCTTATCTGAAGAAATGCACTAGGCTTATCACGTAAAGTTATTAACTGGCTGAGAAAAATATGAGCCCTCTCAGAAAAATGGATTGTGGCAATATGATGTAACTAAAAACAAGTTCCACCTAGTGACTACTTCAATACCAAATCTCAGATTAATGGAATGCAAACAATTCCTTTAACATGCACTCACGCCCAAACAATCATTCTTCATCATAAATTTTTGAATCGTAGTTCGCTTCTTTGCCAACTTCATGCATGATCTCTGTGAAATAACCTAGCTCAAAATTGGTGGTAACTTTATTGAAGGAATGTAAGAGAATAAATTTTAAAAACCAAGCCTTCTTCCAATTACATGATAAATCAGTTTTCACACAGGCAACTACTGGTTGTGACCTTTGAAGATTAAATTCTTCAAGCATGGGATCAAATTTGATAGAGATGGCTTCTCTTTTCATGCAGATAAAATTATCACTGAAAGTATAGTTCATTTCACGCCATGCTTTTATCAAACTCCATTGTTAAATCACCATATTCCTCAATTTCATTTTTATCAATTAATCCATCACCATGGGAAATAAGAAACTGAAATGGAACTTCGTGAATCTACATAACCTTTTCTTCAGGGAAAGAGTTTATGAAATTAGAATGACATATTACGTCATTTTTTAATTCTTTTTCTTCATCTCCTTGGTCAAGAAATTTAAAAACGAATATCTTGGACACATCATATGAAATTATGATTGATTGATTTATTCCATATCTACTAGATTTTCAATCTTTCTTCTAACTTCATCAGATATTAGGTCAACATCATTAGAAAAAGCTTTGACTTCTAGGTCATAATTTAAAGAACTTTTTTCATTCTCATGAAAAATATTATCTTTCTTTTTAATCAATGTTAAAAGTCAAATATTCTAATTCAGAAGGAGGTGGAGGTATAGATATAGCAACATTAATACCTTTCTTTGTATTAGCAGCGCTGCAAATGAATGTATGGCTATTTTCATCTTCAATCCTACACAAAAACTCATCATTTGAATCCTTCAAGAACCAAACATGAATGAAGATGCTCTTATTCTTGTCTGGCAGTACTTCTCTTTTAGGTTCCTCAATTTGTTCTATTTGAATGCATGCCAATGAAGGTTTAGGTTCTTTACTTACATCTTGATGCATATTCCATAGTACAATGTCTATCATCCATGATAGTAAGATTATGAGAGTGATAAGGATTGTCAGTAATACAACACTCATCATTTCTAATTTCCTCTCTAATCAACTTTAACTTGTCTACTGCTGCCTATAACTGATGAGTTTTTTTCTTGAGATCTTGGAGTAAATTAATATTTGTGATGTATGCTCTTAAAAAAATGCATATTTGTGATCTTCAGATGGATGTAACTTTCTTATCTTAGTTTGAGATATACTTTCTTTAAAGGTATTCATAAATGGCTAAAGTATCTCATCATCTTTTGCCAGTATTTCTTGGAAACCCGGTGTAGGCCACCATCCAGGTTGGTGATAATTTCTTTTCTTGGTCTTCCTTGAACCATTTTTTGGTATTTTTTTATTTTAAAAGAGTTTCCAAACATGTTTATAGAAAGAAACCACTAATTATTTGAAACAAGGAAAAGAACTTCACCAAAAATCTGTTGGTTGCAGATTTTGTCCTTAAAATAACCTTTAATAATGACTCCTTATGCCCAGATTAAGAACAAAACAATAACTAATAGTTTGAGAGATCTATGTTAAATAGATTATCTTCCTTTGAATTTTAGAGGTACAACTCCCTCTTAAGATACAATTTTGGGTTTTGGGTATGCTTTTAACTTGAAACAAGGAAAGGTAACCTTACACCTACACATAGCTATGATACAAATTCAAACATAAATTTAGATTAAAAAGAATGAAGAGACAAAGGATACAAAGCTCACCCTCCTAGCATTCACACAAGACAAACTAGAAAACAACAACTCTTTGCGAAATATGTGAATACTCAAGAGCCAAAGTTCATGTAATAAATACACTTATGATCTAATATAATAGAAAGAGATTACCCAAGAAAAAATGTAATTATCATAAGAAAACCACAATCCAACAAGAATACTGATGAACACAAAGTTTCAGAAGAACTCTATTATTTCTTAGATAAAATCTAAAGATTGCAAAGCCCCTTTATTTTTGTATACAAGACCAAAGATTCCCTCAAGAAAATTATTGAAATTTCTCCTTTACAAAGCTAAAAACTACCAATTACCTCTTCCCACCTTTTTTCTTGTCATTCAATAACATATTTTAAAGATGTATTCCACGAGCCTTTTTAGTTTCTCCTAACCGTTTCTTTTTAAATTCAATTAACAATAATAAGACTTCTCATATCTTTATCAAAAACAATGCTTAACTAATAAGTAGGAACATTATGTGTACCAATAATATAGTTTTTCTAAGATATTAAATGATATTTTAACCTTAAAGAACTTAGAAGGCATGAATAATTCCTGACACCATGTATAGACACTTCTCTTCTTGCTCAAACAATTGTATCAATTTCATCAATGAGTACTATACTTAGTACTCCATAAGACACATATTAAAAGAAATAGGACCTCTATTTTACCTAAAATCTATTTGCAACCAAACCATAAAAATTACAGAAAATTGCTCAATCGATTATTTGAATTCAACCAGAGGATGTCATCTCAATTGAATGTATACTTATATTGACCAAATCAACTTTGTCCTCTATACATATATTTCAGAATTTTTTATAATTCCTGGAAAAAATATTCTTCCCTTCATCAAAACTCAACGTTTCACATTTTTACTTCACTCCTCTAAATAGGGGCCTCTTTGATCTATCCATGGTACCATTCAAACGATGTCAACAATAGAAATGGTCAGCTGACAAATTATGTTCCCTAGGCGTCATTTGAGTATGTTGCAATATTAAATTAATGGTGACATGATTACCTCGTCCATAGAGAACAATAATATCTGTCTAGTTATTTGACACCATCCTCCATGTTGAATAACATCATGTCATATCCCTTCAGACATCCTCTAACAAGTTTATCAATTTCACAGCCCATACAAACTTTTTCTTTTTAATCAGATCCTCTTTAATGAAACTCAGGAAGTTGGGAAGCCGAGATGTTTGAGGACCATTAAAAGCGCCTCTCTTTCACATCGGGAAGTAGGAGAAGAATGGAAACCTTCCAACCATGTTGGGTCTCCACCAAAGTTTGGAAACAAAAGATATTGCCTGACAATGCACACTGTCGGTGAGTCGGGGGAAATCAAAAGTTTTGTACCATTTTCCATTTCGTTCAAAGTTTAGAGAGAGACAACATCCCAACTCTAAAGTGTATTCTCAGATTTCCTTAATTTATTTTAAAGAGATTGATCAGGTCCATGATCATTTTTTGAACCATCAAGCCAAGTCGGACATTTTTGTGGTTCTAAAACTACTACAGACCTGACAACAAAGACTTTCAAATATCTTCACTGAAACATATTTCTTCTGGCTTAGGTGTAGGGTTGAATTCCAATCTTCTTTGCCGACACGTCACCCATATTCATAATTGATCTATATGCATCAAGAAAACCTTTTCGAATAGTCCATGTTGTATTAAGCGTCTAATGACCATAACATGTTCTAGAGAATCCCATGTTTTAGGGATTCGACCTTCATACTGTCCTCTCGTACATGAAATATATCCTTTTGACTTAAAATACTATTTCCTTAGTGGTTCGTGTGTTCATGTTAATGAATAAATTTTGAACTCCATTCACAATGTCATTCTTAGTGAGGTCGAGAACATAGTGAGATGAAAAAAAAATATAATTTCCATTCAATACACTTTTGCGGCATTTATTTGGACTTCCTTTCTGGAAATTTTCATATGATAATATTTGTTCACAAATTTTGCTAGGAGGAATTCTAAAGAGAAATCAAAGGGATGTAAAGAGGCACTGGTGTGATTTTTATTTTAAGTGTGGGCAATATTTAAAGGAGAATATCTATAAACACTTCTGAAAATTTTAGATTCGGCAAGTTTCAAAATTAGGGTAGCAATGTCTAATATGGACTCTATGTTTATATTTGATATATCTTTGATCTCTCATACTAGTAAGACTAATATTTTAATTATTACTAATATGTTAATGATTTATAAGAAAAATGGTACTAGTAACTTTATTATTTGGGGTATAGTTATTTCTACGTGTCTTTTACTAAATTTTGAAGTTTTAGGTGTAGGGGTTTTTATCCTTCCGACTCTAATGGCCAGAACTTTGGGTGTAGTGTTATTGTTGCTATGTTATTCTTTCTATAAGGGATAAAAGCCCCCTCCTTATTGAATTCATCAAAAAAATTATTCCACCAAGTTGAGCAAGACTTCCTATGAGCACTACAAGACCAGTCACAAACCAAACACCTAGTAGAAAAATAGTGCCTATAGAAAATTGATATTCCCTTATGGTCCATAAACTAACACTAGGATCTATCATTAACACATAAAATTAATTCTCTAGGAAAATATTTTAAAATATTTACTTCAACTAGAATGTGAGAAAATGTAGTGTGACCAAAGAATTTTCTCACAAAATCCACCTTCAAAAGTCTACTTAAATTATTACCAATAGCTTTATGGGTTTCATTATAGTAGTAATGAAGGGGGAGATAAGACAACCTTACCCACACATAAAAATATTAGCTAAGCCTTGAAAAGTTTGAAAGAAGAAATCTAAAACATATAGAGAGGGGATATGAATCCCATTGCTAGAGTTCATCATTAAGAACAACCTACCTATCTTCCCTAGAATTGAAACATACCATAAAAACCTCTAGTAGAAGGGTAAATCTATTGGACCCTCAACTAGGGGAGACCAAACCTTGTAAACCCAATGTTGTAAATCACATAAAGAATGCCATAAATGAAAAAATATGAAAACCAAGCCATGTTTGCAAAAATAATCTTCACAATCTAGTTCTACTTTCCCTAGAGGAATTACTAGAATGACAATATTAGCATGGGGTACTATTGACTTAACAAAACCCTTCATTTTCCTAGAAGTAACAAACTTGCAAAGAGTAGTTGTAGACAATATTTCTCTAAGAAAATTTGCACAAGAAGTACTATGACTAGGGCTAGAGGACCCACATGGGGCACCAACACCCACCTTCATAAGAGAGGAAGTCAAACCCAAAACTACGACATCCAATTTAGAAACCACAGTAGTTGAAGCCCCAACCACATCCACCACATGACTAACAACATCAAGATGAGTGAGATCTCTAGACTAGGAGATGAAAGATCTAGCACCAAATTGATCTCAGGAAGATTCACAATAGAAGAAAGTATCCTAGGAAGGGGTGGGAAAGAAAAAAATGAAAATCTAGCAATAGTGAACAATTTACATATCTGAATTCATTTAAATTGGTGTATTTTTCCATAGTAAAAGTCATAGTTTTACCTAATGAGGGGATCATAGACTAGAGAGAAAGGATATTTCCAAAAGATGATCGTAAAAATAAAGGGGGTATATTCAAAGGCTAAAAAATGGAAGTTTGAAAATAGGAAGTAAGAAGAAAGGATATTTTTGTTTTGATATATCCAATAAAAACCATGTAGAAAGAGTACATATCAAAGGGTAGATTCAAAGTATCAAAGTCTATGTTTAGCCAAAGCTAAAATGAATACAAACAATTGGCAACAAGAAAATAAAAAGATGTGCATATAACTCACCAAGAAGCAAGGAAAATTATCATTGTAGTTAAAGAATTCATGTCAAGTTGAGAATAGAAAAAAAAAATCAAATTAAAAATGTAGTTATAGTTATTGAAAACCGCTGAATTCAAAAGAAGCAAAGAAATCACCACTCAAGATAAATGAGAAATCTAGATTTTTGAAAAGAAGGAGACCATGATAGAAGGAGATTATTGTAGAACAAGTCGAGAGGATCCAAAGCCAAGAGACCATATAAAGATTTAAAGCTCTCAATTCATCAACCACTCTAAAGAAAAGGTGATTGTACTATTTTTTCTTAAGAAAATTTGATTATGCATGAAAATAGTGATTTGAAGATCATTTGTGAAAGATACAAAAGTTGCAAAAGTTTAGAAGAAGTCTGAAAATTGTATTGATTAAGGAGAAAATTATAGATTTTTGTAGTTTTTAGAGTTATATATAAAAGATCTTAAGTTCTTGTTAAGGAGATGTTGTTGGTAGCATTTAGAGAGTGATATAGTATATTTTATAAAAGGGTGTATAGATAAGTATTCGCATTGAGAGAGAAATTAAAAAAAATGCGTAGAAGATAAGTATTTATTAGAGGTCATATCTAAAGTACGTAGAACAAGAAAGTAAGAAAGAAGAGTTTATAAAAGTGATTAAAAAATTCAATGAGGATACTATTTGTGAAAATACAAGTGAATTTATCAATAGGTAAATAAATAATAGGGTTGAATGTTGCAACATTTTTTTCTTTGTAAGCAATGAATGAAGTTAGTAGAGGCAACTAAAGGTAGGATCCCCAAGTACCAATAGTGTGATTCTATTGTGGGTGTTGAAAAATAAGTTTATGACACTTGAACCTACGATGGACTGGTTAACAAGTTGGCCAGAGCTTGTGGTTGGAGCATCCCAACAAAACAAATCATATTTCCCCTATTCAATCTCAAGAACAATTTTTGGGGGATACTAAAGAATTAATGAATACGACTAAGAAAGAAGTAAAAATTGGTGTTTTTGATTAAGGGGGAGTGTTTGAGATTACAATCCCAACTACCTCAACTATATAGTCACCTTGGTATGCACATCCATATCTCCATCACTAAAGCCAGATCTTGCAAAATCTTTAAATGCATTCCATATTAGTTTATCCAACCTACCTTATGTTGCATCAATTAAACTCTCACACTTTATGGGTATTTTGATGTCACTACTCCCCCTCTCTGTCTCCTACACATATGCATAAGTTTCTATATAATGTATAATCATGTTTTTGGTTTGTACTCTTTCACCAGAGCCTAGCTCCATGATATGTAACAATAAAATAATAGCAGTATGTTTTTGAAGGAGTACTAGAGGCTTAGAACCTCTATAGTAAGAAGCCATCTATAATGTTGTGAGTCTAGACACAATTGTAGTTGTATGAAATGAGAAGAAGATAAAATGAAATTTTTTTATGTTTAATATAATATTCATTTGTGATTTTCTTCTCTCCCATGTTGATCAAATTCTTCAAACTTAATTTTTGACAAAACTTAAAGGACTCCTAAAGTCACTAAGCTAAAAATTATTGCCAGGAAGAAACAAAGGAAAGTGGAAGCTTCGAATTGAAGAAAACTTAATTGTTGAATTATTTACTAGACTTTCTACAACATATTTTCCAAATTCAGCCCGAGAATAGATGCTTTGAACCGAAAAATAGACTTGCATGCAATGTGAATGCTCAAAGTAAGTTACCATGTATTTTTGAAGAACCACTTTTAACCCTCACTCATGAGTACTTAAATTATTTTCAATATTACAACTAATTTCTACTGTACTAAATATGGTTATGTGCCACCATCACTCTTTGTAACCAATCATACAAAATACAATAGAACTACAAAGCTACATGCTCCACAGCCCATCGAATATGATTTACATAGTAAAGGTTTTTAATAATAATAATGATTAAATTCTAAACATCAGGGAAATGATATAAAAATAATTATTTGGGTGAGTCATAACAAATATGTTAAGTCTTCTCATGTGCAAAGGTACACAACACTTCTAAGATGAACTCCAACAACGCTCTTACCAAATATACCTTAGGGTCGCTACAATCTATGATGGTCTTGATACAAAATCGAATAAACAAAAGATTTAATTATTATTTTAAAGAAACCACGCCACTTTCTCACATGTGTTATGTTGGTTATCTTCACACACTTTCGATCTGTTACCTATTACCTTCAACATCTCTCCTTCTTTTGTACTAATTTAATCACTAGCTATGACCATCAATTTACATTATAAACATTTTTATTAATTTCTTTTTGAATCACTATCACTATAAAACTCCTTTTCATTATAATAAGCAAGAGTCACTAAATGTGATGTTCACTACAAAATGTAGTTATATAGAAAAAAGAATTAGAAATTCCAAAGTAAGAATTGCTTAATAAGAATATGAATCTACCATTTTGAAAAAAAAGAACACAAATCTATGACCACTACTTTTTCATAAATAAATAAAAACAAAATATATTTTAAAATAGAGAGGGCCCTTTAAAATTTGAATCTTGAAATGTAAATCCAAAGTAAGTGATAATGTCATCATGTTGAGTGCTATATTTTGTATTATGAATTGGCATGGCATAGGGTGCTAACAGGACATGCCGACTAAGCAATTAATCTTGTGAATTGTCTGAAAATATTGTATAGATTAGACAACTTGACTAGTTGGTGTCCATATGGTACAGTTTTGTCCATGAAGGGATCAAAATATACCATTGATCCGAATTATTAATTAATTTAAAACTACAAAAAATAAAACACATTTTTTTTAAAATCTTAATTAATTAAAAGTCCCCATCAATAATAGATTTTGTTCGATTCTGATCCCTGTATCGATGTTGCCGTCTTGGACTAGCTAGACACTTTTGGAATTTGCCCGTGGCAACTAGCATTTGGTTGCACAAGGTGACAGATAATATTGCCAATGTTAACACATGGCATGTGAATAAGGTTTCCTTAGTCAATTCACAGGTATTTTTCAAGAAAAAGAACAAATAGTTTTTTATTTGAAATTAGGGTTATGCGTTTCCTGCGCGAAGATCTCTATGCTATTTGAAATAATCGTTGCTCATGGAATATGCGAATGTGTTGCTGTGGAAGTTTCACATTGCAATTTTTCTCTGGCATATATGAATGTAAAGTTATATACGTTTCCTGGACGAAGACCTTTATGCTATTTGTTCTTTTCCTAAAGAATACATGCAAATTACGAATTGACTGAGTAAACTACAAGCGACCTTTTACTATATAAACCAGAAACTATACCAAAGTGTTCTCACAATCATTTTTGCTATCAGATCAATCATGTATACCACAGTATCTATGGCGGCCTACAGGCGAGCCTGTGCAGCTCGAACAAGTGTGGTTCTATTCCCACCGCCTGATGAGAATTCCGCTTATCTCTTACTTGATGATGATGAAGAGACTACATCTGTCTCCTGCTTTCGAATTTCCAGGCAGCGAGGACTGGCATTTCCTCAAGACAAATTCATCTAAGTGTATTTTGTTCCTGTTTTGGGCCGACCCATCTCCTCCCATTGCTACTACGTTGTGCGAGCTTACGGCGAGCACAAGGGGTAAGAAATTGTAAATGTCTCTCAGTATTGAATCTTCATGTTACTTTATATGCAGACTTAAATTTGATGGTTATATTTAGGTTTTTTTTTCTAAAATATATAATTGAATTTTTCAGAAGATTATATTAATAGTATGATTCTTCTACAAATTATAGATTATAGATTATTATGTGAGTTTTTGAGTAGAAAGTTGTGTTAGTTTTTGTATTCGATATTTCAGATCATATTTTGTGATCTTTCATTGCAGAGTGTGATTTAAAATGTCAAATACAAATATTTTTACAACTTTCTACTAAAACTTTCATGCCATAAGATTATATTATCACAGAAAGATTGTTTTACAACTAATCTTGATCATCAAAGTTAAGTTCTATATGCAGCCCACCTTGTAGATATTGGCCCTTAGAATCTTCAATAGCCATGATAGAACTTTCGTATATTTATGAGAAAGTTTGTATATATTACAGAACTTCCGTATATTAATGAGAAAGTTTGTATATATTAAAAAAAATCCAATATCCAGGAAGAAATTTTTATAAATTAGAAAACTAACTTGCAGTATTCATGAAAAAACTTACAAAATTAGAAAATATTATTGATAAAATCATTTGAACAATCTTTTATGAACTTTAAACAGAATAAATAGAAGAAAACCAGTTCTATCCTCACTCTTTACAAATCTAAAATTAAATAAAAGTTATAAGTACAACTCGAAGTGTCTTCTGAAGTTGAAATAAATTAAATAAATTAAAAGATAGCTATAATCTGTCATATATAGACGTATTGTTATCTTCGAACATCCTATTACTTTTCCAAGTTTCTATAAGTTATTTAAGTGATGAGCTCATAGGGAATGATCAAAGTTACTATTTAACCCAATTGAGAGAGAATGCCTCTAGAGGGCCTATTACCATAAATTTAAGAATGTGAATGTGAAGGGTCACTCTCAAATGAATGGGAAATCAGTCCAATCGACAGTAGAATTATGAACAATGCAAAATTGCATAATAATGCGTTAGAGAGAGATTAGAAGGCATTGATTTAAAGGGTGGGCTGCATAATGGGCTAACACCATATAGAGGGGTGTGTAGATGCATGGGAGAGGAGCAGCACGTAAGAGAAAAATGCTAGTGCACACCATGAGGCAGATTTAGGGACAGAGAAATAAGAGTGTGCCAAAAAAAAATGTTTCATGGTATAGAAATATAGAGCGGGTGTTTGTATCATTTTTTATGTAATGAAAGACGATTCTATTTGTCAGTGTTATATGTTGCAAATTTGGTGAGTGCCTTTGTTGTAGGTGATTCATCAATAGCTACTTTTATGTAGATTCATGGGAAACATTTTTTTCTGTCGGATTTTTAACAATGTATGCAATTGGAGTAGCTATATATAAAGCTATTATATTGAAAGCTATGTCATCATCTAACATTTTCAGATTATCTTTATCATAATGCACTGATTCTATATTTGTGGGTATTTAGCAATCATATGAGTGACCAGCTAATTGTATATTGATGGTCTGGACAGATTCGTGGAAACATGCTCTACTGATGGAGGTGTGGAGACAATTTGTTGTTTTATTTGTAAAATTGTGAATGACATTCACCCCCGATCTTTGCAACCCACTAACCCATATCAACATATCCAGATAATCTCGTTAGAGAAGTATGAATTCACATCAAAGTGCATAGCTTCTGATGGTTTCCCTCCTGGACTCCTACGTAAGAAGGATTGGACTGCTGAAGTCAAAGACATGCGTGGTTATCATAGCGGGCTTTCTCATGTTGGAGGGGAAAATACTGACCTGAGAGCACAACCTCCCTCCTTCGATTTCTCTTTGTTGTTAAAGTATTGTTCGTTCGTGTTTAATAAACGACGAGATAATCATGATATGCATATAAATATAGATATATTTATATATATATATACTATATAATATAATTGAAAAGTAAGTATATATTAATATGCACATGTGTGAACTTATATATATATATATATATATATATATATATATATATATATATATATATATATATATATATATATATATATATATTATACAAAGTATGAATAAACTATTGGTTAAGATATGTTAACTAATAGTTATGTAATGAAGTGACATGACTATTCAATATATACATATACCCTATTGTTATTGTAGAATCAATCAATAACGAAGGCAATTGTATTCTACAATCACAACGGTAATCTATTTTCAGTACAGCCTCATATATATTCTCTATAGGATGATCTTAATTTAACAACATGGTATCAGAGCCAAGTTCCTTTGAACAAAGCTTTACCACTTAAAGGAAGATCCTAAAGACTTTGTCTGACTGTGCTATTGTTTTGTGGATTGATTTATTCACTGTCGAACTTAGACTCCATTTATTTAATCATGGACACGGATAGAGCAACTAATCAACCATGAAGGAGACAACATGTTAAATATCGATCACATCGATAATGATTATATTACTGAGAAGTATCTACGATGGTGGGAACAAATATGCGTATACAGAGGTGTCGAATCACCAAGGCACCGATAATAATAATTACCGCTTTCCATACATACAAGTTGAAAGTGAGGAGACGGTAATAGCAATATTGAAAAAAAGAAAAAAAAAAAAGAAAAAAAAAGAAAGGAATTATATAGAGCTGATAAGAAATATGCATACTTAACTGCGAACAAGAGAAGACACTTACCATTAATAGGAGATAAGTAACAGGGCATCAAATCGGCGGAAAAGAACACAAGCATGCAGCATTGATATGAAGTAAAGACTGAGCGGACATAGCATTCACAATATTTGTAATAGCTCCAACAATTACAATGACAGGAACATTTTCTGGCATATATATTGTAATCAATTCTCACGACATGTCAAGGAGGAGCCCTGAAATGTACTTAGCAATCAAATGAATATTCTACTGCATACATTCAGTTTTGCATCTTATCTCCTGATCTATCATTAGAAGGCTAAAGTCATTCACCATGATAGTTGTGTCCTATAAAATATATATGTATATATATGTTTGCGGGGAGGACTAAATCTATCACTCAACATTCTTGGGGATTTGCAATAACCACGAGTTAAGAATACATAATGATATAATATAAATATGTACATGTATATGATAATCAGCAAATCATATCCAACGTACAGGTTAGAATGGAAGTCGACTCCATCAATTCAGGATAAAAGCATAGCGCCCATAGAGCATATACATGTACTTTTAAGAATTTGAAGATTAGCACTGGCGCAGCTTTAATACAATTAAATACTGCTTGCTACACGTTTAACATTAGCAATGAAGTAGTGTTTAAACAATACCAAAGGAAAATGCATCTAGCTACATTTTTTCTGTAGCATCAAAGATGGAAATGCTATGGATATTTTAATCACCCCCAAACATTCAATAATCATCAACCATGTTTATTTTGTTGTTGGCACAGCTCCCATAGAACCTTGATCACAAGAATAGGCATAATTGTGCTGATCGCAGTGGCACCAGCAACTAAGAATTAGAGAGGAATTTTCTTTGGATGGTATTCAATTGGAATCAACTGAAAACTGCAGGTTTTCCATTAATGCAGCCGTGTCTCCAACATCAACATGATTCTCTGATTTCAAAGTCAAGTCAATGACTATAATTGGAATGATGGAGAACACAAGCTCGTGGGAGGTAATCTGAACCTGTACTAGATCCACTCATGGAGAGAGTGAATTATCTTGACCTTACCTTCACTGTGGATTGATAAGAATTGTGGGTTCATATGATAACGAGCCTTAGAGTATGCTGGGAAGAAAGAGAACAATATTACTTGGATATTCAAGAGAGTGATAATCTTGCAGAAATAGGAGGACCATGGAGTTATTATGGGTCTCTGAAGACTATCTCTTCTCCTCCAAATTGTATATGCTATTAGCACAATAACATTCTTGGTTATGACTAGTTGGAAAAGGTCAAAACCAATACATGCGATTAATTGCTAAGGTGGAAAGAGTATGCTAAACATACTTATTGTTACAAATTTACACAACCATATGCGATTTAGTCACAAACATTGCTTAGTTTAATAAGTCATGGCCAAGATGGCTCTCGATATGGCGATTAGCAATCTCTTGCATATACTTAAAGAAAAATATACAGAGAAATCAATATTAGAGGGAGATAGTTTGCATAGTAGACAAAGACGTTATTTACTAGCTGTCAACTCAACCAAATAGTGTTTTTCACAAGAAGAACCAATAAACATCGGGAATCTATATTATGGAAAATACTTTGTGGATACACCATAATTAGAACATTGGATTCAAGAAAAATAAAAGCTGCAATACGCTACATACGTGGAGTTATTTCTGCCACTCCGCTAAGTACCACAACTATACTTAATTCATTTCGTAGCAAGGTTTAACATCTGAAACAGCTTATCAAAAACTTCATTGAGATCGACATTGGATCATTACATAAGCTGGAGTAACAAGGACTAGGATCAATGGTTGATCTAGTTAACCAATCAATATATATATGATTCTATTTATGCTTCTTTCAATTCGCTAATATAGAAGAATCATTCGTTGTCAAGTACCTCTTTCATAATACTGAGGTAATCGTCACTTGCACAAAGATAATTGACATTGCATTTGCCACATTTTCAATTTGTCTTGAGTACAAGATTAATAGAAAGAAGACTTTTGCAAATGAGTGCAAAGAAAATTAATCAGAATGAAACTAATATGTTATGAAGAAGGACGATGGGTACGAGTATTAATGGGCTCACCTTATGGAAACAAATACTTGAAAATATTTGAAATTTAAGATAAGTATTCTATGCTTTATTAATACATATGAATTTTCAATTTGTAATTCATTAAATAATAAATCTTGTATGCTTCTATCATTTGTATTCTTGTACGAGATAGTTTAGCTTTATAAACTATTTGTAATCTATCTCTAACATACTTTCAGGATAAAAGCATATGAAATTCAGATTCAGAGAAAGTCTGACATTTTCAAGAGGTCAAGAAGTTGATTAACTTGAGCTTCAGAGGGAGCATATGATTCAGTTAACTTGTGACAATCTCAATCGTATTGATTGAGAGGGAGTTCACTATTGAAGGTAAAACAATTATGAGATTATAGGAGTGGAAACTAGTGGACAGAATCACAGATGAGATTCACATGGATAGAATCTCTGCTTGAAGTAATTCATACATCTCGAGACTACAGTTCATTAAGATGAACATCATACTAGAGGTCCTTATTATCTTCCCTCAAGTCCAAGAGGGAGTGTTAATGTTATGGCCTTGAAAAAGATCAAAATGCATCCTATGCTAATCCGCAGCCTTATGGAAACCCAGTATGAGATATCAATTCTCTCAGGAAGAAAAGTATATAAAAAGGGTATGCCTCCATGACAGAAGAAGAAAAAAGATATGCATCAGTGGATATGCGAGGATCTTGATTCAGAGGGAGTAGACCATGTTTTTTTGGCTCTCTAGTGATCGAGAAACTGTAGCAGAGAATTATGATGAATTACCATGTGAGAAGGCTATGCTTCCATGTCAGAGGGAGAAGCTAGAAGATCAAACTAAGATGGCATCACAGGATCATGGTCATATTAATTCAGAGGAAGTATACCATGTGAAGATGGTTTCTCACCAAGCCCCTTGCTAGGAAGAAGATTGTGTACTTCAGATAACCTTGGTATGTTGAGAACTAAAGCCTTAAAGAAGTTCTCAGAATCAGTGATCCATCATTTTGTATCTTAATATGATTCTTGTCTGTGATAGACAAGTCTAAGGTGGAAGCCTTGGTTTTAACTCTCTGAGGAGAGTCAAGATGGATATCATATGTGTGACTTTATAGGTCCACTCATCCTGTGTTCATATTTAGAAGATGATGATTTTATGAACATGAATACTTGTACTTAACATGAAAGGTGATGATCTTTCATGTGTGTTGGGTTACTATTTCAAGGTGACGATCTTGACAATAGTTAACCAGGCTTCAAGATCGACTCCCGAAAGGGTTTGTCCAGGATAGGACCGAACATCTTGTTGCTTATGTTATTACTTGGTGTGTAATAATTGTTAAGATCGACTCCCGAAAGGGTTTGTCCCGGATAGGATCGGACATCTTAACGCTGAAATTATTACTGTGTAATAACTTGTCAAGATCGACTCCCGAAAGGGTCTATCCCGGATGTGCCGGATATCTTCATGTCTATCATGATTGACTCTTGAAAGGGTCTGTCCCGGATGTGCTGGATATCATGATATGAAAAGATTCTACAAATTCTATTAAACTCTCTCTCAAGAGGGAGTGTTAAAGTATTGTTCGTTCGTGTTTAATAAACGATGAGACAATCATGATATGCATATATATATATATATATATATATATATATATATATATATATATATATATATATACTATATAATATAATTGAAAAGTAAGTATATATTAATATGCACATGTGTGAACTTATATATATATATATATATATATATATATATATATATATATATATATATATATATATATATATATATATATATATATATATATATATATATATATATATATATATATATATATATATATATATATATATATATATATATATATATATATATATATATATATATATATATATATATATATATTATACAAAGTATGAATAAACTATTGGTTAAGATATGTTAACTAATAGTTATGTAATGAAGTGACATGACCATAAGTATATACGGTCATGTCTATTCATTACATGACTATTCAATATATACATATACCCTATTGTTATTGTAGAATCAATCAATAACGAAGGCAATTGTATTCTACAATCACAACGGTAATCTATTTTTAGTACAGCCTCATATATATTCTCTATAGGATGATCTTAATTTAACAACATTTGTTACAGAAAAGGTCCCCTATAATTATAGTTGGGGAGTGGTACTTCCCATTTATCTTTATCAATGAATTGGGTACCAAATTTCAGGATCATAAGATCCAGCTCATGGAGTGTCCTTTCTACAAGATGGTTCTAGAAAAGTTTTGGGAAGAGATATATTCTAGTCAATGTATGGCTGGAAAAGATGTTGATGTGGACAACACCTTAATAGTAGAAGAAGTTATATTATATGGAGAAGAAGTAACTGAGGAAATTAGAGATAATGATGGAAGTGTTTTGTTTAAATGTGTGGGGAGGCAATCTGGATGTACTGCTGGTGTGAAACTTTGCTCACCCATCATTGCCAAAATGAGGGCAGATCAAGATAGGGATGGATTAAGAAAAGGAGGAGATGTAAGGCTGAAGAAATCATTCAAAGGCACTGGGAATGGAGGAAAATTTGCTTGTTATGTTGTAGTTGAAAGATATGTATTGAAAAGAATGGATGGAAGCATTGCACTTACTTATTCATTCAGAAATTCAAACCAAATAAAGGAGAAGTGGGAGTTGTGAGGTACAAGACATAATTTTGTTTATGTTTTCTATTTTGTATGTGGGGTGATACTTTTTTTCATTTCAAGAAATCATGTAACTTCATCAATTCTTACGACATGGTTATATGTGAGGCTCTTTCTATGAGAAGGTGACACATATTTTTTGTTGAAGTATATTGGATTATATTTATATATATATATATATATACTTTTTTCTTTTGTAAATTTTGATTTCTTTTGTTTTAGTAATTCAATATGTATTTTAGATAATCTTTACATATTACACCTAGTTAAAGAAAAATACTTTTTCTAGTGATGTCAAGAAGTACAATGCCTTAAAATGTCAAAAGTTACATAGGACAAGAAATACATCATGATAGAAGCATTTATATTGTAGATTTTTATGTCAATTAGTTTAATTCTAAATTTTAAATTTAACTTCAATTTATTTTTTTTATAATGCATATTTGAAGACTTGTATATACATATTATATCACACTTTACATTTAGTTTCATCATCGTTCATTATTATTCATAAAAATTAGTAATAATGTTTTCATTTCTCTATATTGAAAAGATGATCATTAGACAACCTTCCGTCATTTACTTAATTGGCTTTCCATTGTAAGTATAAGTTCACTCTTCCTAAAATAATCTACACTTTTAGATAGAAAAAGAGTTGTTAGGATATTTTTCAATCAATACTAAGTGACACAATTCTATTTGCTCCACATGCTTTTGAATAAACTTCACAACATTTGAGTTGGTATAATATTTTTTCAATCAATACTAAGTGCCACAATTGCATTGACTCCACATGCTTTTGAGTAAACTTCACAAAAACTAGAGTTGGTGTAATATTTTTCAATCAAAATTGAGTGTTGCAATTATATTGACTCCATGTGCTTTTCAAAGAACTTTGACTAGATAAATCCTAAATGAAAACATAAAACTTGATAAGTAAGAGATATTTTCCATAGCAAGCCAAATTGTGATATTGTTTTAGAATTCAACTAGGTAAGTTTTGATTCAGACTCATTGACCCATGTTTCATGAGTAGTGGTTCACAAGAACCCATTTCTCATGAGAATGAATGGAACACTTAGCACTCATTGCTTCTAGGTGATGCTCACAAAGGTGAATCATAGAGACTTCTTAGGAGGTCACACATTCTAGTATTAATCTAGCTCAAGTATGCTTAAGTGTAGAGATTCCTCCAATATTAAGCCCACTTTGCTTGCACCCCATAAATAACACATGAAAATATAACACACATTTCCAAATAATTTGATTGTCATTTCCTTAGGATGTAAGTTTATTACTTCTGAAATCATTTCATGCTCATCTACCATGGTTCAATTCAGAAGACAAACTAGGATAACAATAGCCTAATTTTCCTTTGAAGTCCCAGAGGAATTGGATGAGGAAACTTCCAGCAACATAAGGATTGTAGCACCTTTGGTAAAAAAGACCTCAAGGGAGTATAAGAAAGAACTAAAAGAAATCATCATCTTGGAGAAGAAGGGCGCCTTGGTGCAAGAGCACACCTAGGCTAACCTCCATGTTAGTTGTTTTGGCTTGTACTTGACTCTAGACAAGTTAGGATGTTGATTTATTTTAAGACCTTAGAAGGTCATTACTATTGTGGGCTAGGTGAGTTAGTCATTAGAACTAAGGTCACACAAATAGCCATTGTTAGTAGTTGTTAATGTTTCTTAGTGTTAGAAGCTTAAGGTGAGACTAGAGTTTTAAATGTGTTCTAAGAACATAGTGATGTTGTAAAGATGCCATAAGGTCATTAAATGAGTTGGTTCCTTTGAATATAGAGAGGATAGAGGTCCTAGGAAATAGGATGAAGGCATAGAGAAAGATTCCAAATGTTGTTAAGAAGTTGTCATGACAACATTTGCAATTATTCCAAATGTTGCATGCAACTCGGTTATCTTTGGATCCCCTTAAGAATAGGAAGTAGGAGATTGGCCAATAGGCCCTAGAATCATGGAGATGACATCTAATATGACAAAAGACTCAAATCTTGAGGTATGTGTGTTCATTGTAATAGGTTGTCAATGTTGAATAGAGCTCTGCAGCACTGTTTCAAGGAAGAACTTGAGCTTTTGTGGTGACAGTCATGTGAAATGGATTGAAAGTTATAGATTAGTGATTGCATAGTGTTATTTGATTAGTTCTAAGAGTTTTTCATTTGATAGGCAAGTTGATTAGAGTAGTCATAGTCTGTTGAATAAATTGTTTTTGATTTAGAGTTCCTACTGGTCCTGTCCTGACCAGTTGGTGCATTCATGGCTCCCCAATGAAATCTAGCCATGGGAAACACCTAAAGATGGATGGATATGTTAGGGGAGTCATTAGTGTATATATTTTTAGGATTAGGAGACTTGAAAGTATGGAGAGCTATTTTTACCACTAAGCCATAGGCGAGCAGACAGAACTCGGTTAGAGGTTTAGGAATGAAAGATTGAAGATTTATTGCAGGGTAGAGAGGTATTGTATGACACAAGTACAGTTTCAAGTAGAGTATTAGGAATGAAAGATTGAAGATTTCTTGTAGGGTAGAGAGGTACTGTACAACACAAGTACAGTTTCAGGTAGTGTATATTTATATTCCAACATAATATGAGGATTGGGTTCATACCAATCACTAAGATCAAGGTTTGAGCAAGAAACAAGCAAGGTTATAGTCAGTCCTAGAAACTAGGCCTATTAGCCCTATTTGCCCTAGTTTGTAGGAAGCCAATGTATAGAGGTTTTCAGACCCTAAAACACACTTAATCTTTTAAAACTTCCAAATGGGTATCCAAATATGGTTTTAGATTTTTAGGGTGTTTGGAAAAGTTTTTCTAGAATTGGAAAAAAGTCACTGGTAAAGGTTACAAGAAATAGGCCTAATTAGACTACTAAATGGTGAATCCTTGAACCTAGTAAGGATAATTTTGAAGATCCTTCTAAAATAGATCAAATTGATAAATTCATGAATGTTTTCATGAGGATGGACACCCTGCAATGAAGATTGAAGTTTGTGAGAAGATAGCACTTAGAGCTTTCTAAGTGAGGAGAAGAATTGTACTAACTAAAAGGTGTTAGTCTTTCAAGGTGAAGCACAAGGGTTAAGAACTCTTAGAGAAGAGTTGGAATTGGTCTTAGTTAATCACCTAAGCCAATCAAGACCCAGAGGAGATTAGGTTCCTATCTAAGAGACAAACTAGGTCTCTTGGATGCAGTAATGCAAGCAAGCCTTGGAACACTCACATCATATTGGTATCAAAGCTTGAATAGATCAGGCTTGTGGTGGATGTTTTAGCCTACTAAATTAGTGGGAGAGAATACTTCTTTTGTGTTAGAAGAAGCCAAAGCAATGGTGACTAACACTAAGTTAGCCAAGAAGGTTGAGGAACAAGAAGAAGATAACAAGTTGCTAAGGGAAAGACTAGCTCAAATGGAGCAGCTCTTGGGTGAAGTCCAAGAAAAAGTAGATAAGGTCAAAGGAAAAATTGACCAAAAGGAAGAAGTGAAAGCAAGCCAAAAGGAATTAGAGTTGGAGGAGGAAGCACCAACACCTGACCATGTTCTTCTTAAAGAGCCATTCTTAAAGGCACTAAAGGCATTGAGTGGCAAAGATTTGGAAGGTGTGCCACAATTTAGTGGACAAATGGATCCATATTCAGTTGTGGATTGGATAGATAGCATTGAGAATCACTTTGAATGTGATGGTATCTTTGAGGCACAAAAATTTGTGGTGGCCAAGTCTAGACTAAGAGGTTCATCTCTTACTTGGTGGAAGTTTGTGCAAATTGAGAGAGAAAAGGATGGAAAAGGTCCTATAGTCACATGGAAGGGAATGGTAACTAAAGTGAAGCAGGCCTACCTTCCTAATGATTATGAAGTTCAACTTCATAGGAGGAGACACAATCTCAGAAAAAAAGAACTAGATGTTGAAGCATACACCAAGGAGTTTCAAAAGCTATGTTTGAGATCGAAGGTAGTTGAAGATGAAAGCGTCAAGCTTGCAAGGTACTTGAATGGCCTCAAATGGTCTATTCAAGAAGAAATGAGTCTAGTGAACTTCAAAACCATTCACCAATGCTATCAAATGGCCTTGAAGATAGAAGAGAAATGTAAAAGGAAACAAGAAACCTCCAAAGGTAAAGGTAAAGGCAAGGATAGTAGAGGACAAAGAGGTGGCTATGGTGGAAGAAGTTCTGAATCACGGACTCAAGGAGACACAAAATTGAGTGAGAAACAAGAAGGAAGTAGAGATAGTATAGGAAGGAGTTCTAACTCTAGCTCTAGAGGAAGGAATGGTGGACAAGGAGGAAGAGGAAACTACTTTGTTAATATGAAATGCTACCATTGCAATCAAATGGGGCACCCTTCTTATAGATGTCCATAGAAAGGTAGTTCTTCACAAGGAGGTGACAAGAGAACTAACCTAGTTCAAGATGAGTCAAATGCAGTAGAGAAGCATGCTGAAGTACCATTAAATTCAGAGGAAGGAGAGAACCTCATAATGAGGAGAACTTTGATCAAGGAGCCGGTGAAGGAAGAGCCAAGCCAAAGGAGATCTTTGTTTAGGATAAAGTGCAAGATGATGGGGAAAGTATGTAGAGTCATCATTGACTCAGGGTCTACTGACAATATATTGTCAGAGGAAGCAGTCAAAAAGCTAAAGTTAACAAGGATACCCCACACCAATCCTTACAAGGTCACTTGGCTCAATAAAGGCCAACATGTGTTCGTGAATGAACAAGCATGGGTGGAGTTTTGCATTGGAAGGTACAAAGAATTTTTTTTTTGTGATGTGTTACCTACAGATGCATGTCATTTTCTCCTAGGTAGACCATGGCAATTTGACCACCATGCCATACATGATGGAGGAAATAATTCTTATTCTTTCAAGAAGGACAATGTGACCTTCAAAATATAGTCACTATTGGAGGATGCTGAGGTGAAGATAATAGGTCCAAATGTACTTATGGTGGGTGAAAAAGAGTTCTTACAAGCCATGGAAGAGAGTGAAGGAGTTGGCTATGCATTGGTGCTAAGACCAAGAGAGGGAGATGAGGGAAAGGTGACTAAGAAGATAGAGTTACCAAAGGAGATTCAAAGCATGCTATAGACTTACCAAGGTATAGTGAGTGATGGAAAACCATCAGCCTTACCCCCTAAAACAGCCATAAGTCATAGGATAGACCTTATCCCAGGAGCTACCCTTCTTAATAAGGAAGCTTACAAAATGACCCCTCAAGAAAATGAGGAAATTGCTAGGAAAATACAAGAGCTTCTAAACCAAGGTTTCATTAGAAAGAGCATTAGTCCATGTGTCATAACCACTATACTTGCACCTAAGAAAGGAGAAACTTTGAGGCTTTGTCTTGATTCAAGGGCTATCAATAGGATAACCATAAGGTATAGGTTCCCTATCCCTAGGATTGAAGACTTAATGGATTGTCTAGGTGAAGCTAAGTACTATAGCAATTTAGACTTGAAGAGTGGCTATCACCAAATAAGAATACATGAAGGAGATGAGTGGAAAACAACCTTCAATACTAATGAAGGTTTATATGAATGGCTTGTCATGCCATTTGGGTTATCCAATGCCCCCTCCACATTCATGAGGCTCATGAATGAAGTCCTCAAAGACTACATAGGAAAGTTTGTAGTAGTATATCTAGATGATATACTGATTTATAGCAAGACAAGGAGTGAGCACCTAGAACATCTTGGAATTATTTTCAAGAAGCTACATGATGAGAAGTTGATGATCAACTTGGAAAAGTGTGAGTTCATCAAAACAGAGCTAGTGTACCTTGGATTTGTTCTATCACATGGAAATCTGAAAATGGATAAGAGCAAAGTGGATGCTATCATGAATTGGCCTACTCCAAGGACAGCAATAGAGGTAAGGAGTTTTCATGGCCTTTCTCAATACTATAGGAAATTCATAAGGCAATTTAGTGCAATTTTTGCTCGTATGTTAGACACAATCAAAGGAGGAAAGAAAACTAAGTTTATATGGAATGAGCATGCTAACAAAAGCTTTGAGTTGTTGAAGGAAAAGATAGCTACCCAGCCTATTTTAGTGTTGCTAAGCTTTGAGAAGATTTTCACCATTGAGTGTGATGCTAGCAATCTAGAAATTGGGGCTGTTCTAAGCCAAGAAGGCAGACCGGTGGCTTTCCATTCAAAAGAGTTAAGTGAAGCCAAGAAGAAGTACTCTTCTTATGACCTTGAAATGTATGCATTGGTCCAAGATCTAAGGAAATGGAGGCACTACTTGCTTTCCAAGGAATTTATAGTGTATTCAAACAACCAAGCACTTAGTTTCTTGAATTCACAAGAAAAGTTGAGTCACAAGCACATGAAGTGGGTGAATACCTACAAGCTTATACCTTTAATATCAAGCACAAGAAAGGTGTCTTCAATAAAGTGGCAGATGCATTGTCTAGAAGAGCTCTCACAATCCAAGAAATTTAGTTGAAGAGCATGGGGATAGATCATTTCAAGGATCTTATATATGCAGATGATGAAGATTTTGCAGACATTTATAAGGTATGTGTTGAATACAAGAATCATTTTCATAGTAGATATGTTGAGTATACTTTGCAAAGTGATCTCTTGTTTAAGGGGAATTAATTATGTGTTCCTAGAGGCTCTATTAGAGAGAATTTGAATCAAGAAAAACATAATGGTGCTTTGAGTTGTCACTTTGGAATCACTAAGACTTAATAACTTGTTCAAAGGTTCTATTATTGGCAAGGATGAATATTGATGTTAGGAGGTATATGGAAAGTTGTGTAGTCTATCAAAAGGCCAAAGGCACTTATTCTAATGCAGGCCTTTATCAACCACAATCTATTCCTACTAGGCCATGGGAATGCTTGAGTATGGATTTTGTAGTGGGGTTACCCAAGACAAGACAAGGTATGGATAGTGTTTATGTGGTTGTGGATAGATTCAACAAGATGGATCACTTTGTGCCATGTAAGATGACTAATGATACTAGTCAAATAGCCTCTCTTTTCCTCAAAGAGATTGTAAGAATCAATGGGTTACCTATCAGCGTTGTCTTAGATAGAGACACTAAATTCATGAGTCATTTTTAGAAGACTCTTTGGAAAAGGTTAGGCACTAACTTGTCCTTTGGATCAGCCTACCATCCCCAAACTAATGGCCAGACCAAGGTTGTCAATAGAAGCCTTGGAAATCTACTAAGGTGCTTGACCAAGGAGTACAGTCAATAATGGGATTAGTTGATTGGGAAAGTTGAATATGCCTACAATGACACTATAAATAGATCCATAGGGAAGAGTCCCTTTGAAATAGTCCATGGACTACATCCTAAAGGAGTATATGAACTAATAGATTTGAAGGATGGAGTGAAGGGAAGTGGATATACTGATGACTTTGCATATGCTGTGTAGGAGATTACATGATACAGTGACGAAGACCTTGATAGAGAACACCTTGAAACATAAAGCCAAGGTGGATGAGAGTAGAAGAACAATTTAGTTTAATGTGGGTGACTTGGTAATGGTGCATCTTAACAAATCAAGACTTCAAAAGGGAGTCCCTCACAAGTTACAGATGAGGAGGATAGGTCCCTATCCTATCTTGGCTAAGTATGGTGATAATGCATTCAAAGTTGAGCAACCGGAAGATAGTGGACTGTCCCATGTCTTCAACATTGCAAACTTAGTCCATTACAAAGGACCACATCAAGATATGGATCAAAGCCTTCATGAAATGATCAGAGATGTGGAAGATCTCCAATTACCCACTACTATAGTCACAGGAGCTGATAGTATATTGGACACAAGGATCTATAAAAAGACTAGGACCAAGGAGTATAAAGAACATCTCATCAAGAAGCATGGACAAACAGATGTTGATGTCGTATGGGTCAAGGAATCAAAGTTCAAGAAGATGGGAATTGATCCAAGCATCATCAATCCAAGGGTGGATTGAACTTTTTGGGGGGGGGGGGAGGATGGTGTAGGAGCACACCTAGGCTAACCTCCATGTTAGTTGTTTTGGCTTGTACTTGACTCTAGCCAAGTCAGGATGTTGATTTATTTTAAGACCTTAGAAGGTCATTTCTATTGTGCCCTAGGTGAGTTATTCATTAGGACTAAGGTCACAAAAATAGCCATTGTTAGTAGTTGTTAATGTTTCTTAGTGTTAGAAGCTTAAGGTGAGACTAGAGTCTTAAATGTGTTCTAAGCACATAGTGATGTTGTAAAGATGCCATAAGGTCATTAAATGAGTTAGTTCCTTAGAATGTAGAGAGGATAGAGGTCCTAGGAAATAGGATGAAGGCATAGGAGAAAGATGCCAAATGTTGTTAAGAAGTTTTCATGACAACATTTGCAATTATTGCAAATCTTGCATGCAACTCAGTTATCTTTGGATCCCCTTAAGAATAGGAAGTGGGATATCGGCCAATAGGCCCTAGAATCATGGAGATGGCATCTCATATGAAAAAAGACTTGAATCTTGAGGTGTGTATTCATTGTAATAGTTTGTGAATATTGAATACAGCTTTGCAACACTATTTCAAGGAAGAACCGAGCTTTTGTGGTGACAGTAATGTGAAATGGATTGAAAGTTATAGATTAGTGATTTCATACTGTTCTTTGATTAGTTCTAAGAGTTTTCCATTTGATAGGCAAGTTGATTAGAGTATTTTTAGTCTGTTGAATAAATTGTTTTTGGTTTAGAGTTCCTATTGGTCCTATCCTGACCAGTCGGCGCATTCATGGCTCCCCCATGAAATCTAGTCATGGGAAACACCTAAGGATGGATGGATATGTTAGGGGATTCATTAGTGTATATATGTTTAGGATTAGGAGACTTGAAAGTATGGAGAGCTATTTTTACCACTAAGCCCTAGGTGAGTAGATAGAACCCAGTTAGAGGTTTAGGAATGAAAGATTGAAGATTTCTTGCAGGGTAGAGAGGTATTGTACGACACAAGTATAGTTTCAGGTAGAGTATAGTTATATCCCAACATGCTATGAGGATTGGGTTCATACCAATCACTAAGAAAAAGGTTTGAGAAAGAAACAAGAAAGGTTATAGTCAGTCCTAGAAACTAGGCCTATTAGCCCTATTTGCCCTATTTTGTAGGAAGCCAGTGTACAAAGGTTGTCAGACCCTAAAACCAACTAAATCTTTTAAAATTCCAAATGGGTATCCAAATATGGTTTTAGATTTTTAGGCTGTTTGGAAAAGTTTTTCTAGAATTGGCAAAAAGTTACTAGTAAAGGCTACAAGAAATAGGCCTAATTTGGCTACTAAATGGTGAATCCTTGAACCCAGTAAGGATAAGTTTGAAGATCCTTCTAAAATGGATCAAATTGATTAAGTCATGAATTTTTTCATGAGGATGGACACCCCTGAAATGAAGATTGAAGTTTGTGAGAAGATAGCACTTAGAGCTTTCTAAGTGAGGAGAAGAATTGTAATAACTAAAAGGTGTTAGTCTTTCAAGGTGAAGCACAAGTGGTGCAAGGGAACCTAGAGCACATAAGGAGTTCAATAAACCTATGGAGATCAAGAAGACATCAGAGAACATGAAGACATCCAAAGACATTAATTGGAGGGTATTGGCACCTATAATGACTCTAACTTAATGTAATACTTTATTATGTTTGTAATGTCCTCAAAGGACTAAAACTCTTGTTTTGTAATGGACCAATAATGTCCAAGTCTAATTATATTTCAAGAAGTCTAGGATGGGCATGGGATAAGTATAGGTATTAAGAAACAATAAGAAAGGGTTAATAAAGCCATTTTTGTGGTTTTAAAAATTTAAATATTTAAACAATAATGGCTATTTGGGATTTTAGAGGGAAAAGCTAGTTTATTATGTTTTAGGCCTTAATCAATCAACTCATTGAAAAAGAGTTGGTTGATATGGTTATAGTAAGTTCTATTTTAGAAGGATAATATTATTGGTATGGGATATGTGATGTATGTATGAATTGAATAGGAATAATAACAAAGAATGCATTCCCTTGCATTACTACTATTGGATCTCTCCAAATTGATTAAGTTTCTCATTGTTGAAAGGATAGGGATGTATTAGAAGTTGATTATCATTCATTGGAATGCATTATAAGTCCATTTTGATTCTTTATTATTCTGAATGCATTTAATGTTCATTGTGCTAAGAGTTTAAACTCCTGGTGTTAATTGGCAAGCTAGGTTTTTAGTGTTTCTTTGTAACAATCTGGTTTTCTTTTAAGATATGAACATACCATGAATTCTAAGGGCCCATAATTCATGGGATGCATGAATCTAACATGTAAAGTATTATTTTAACCTCTTAAATGCAGGAAGTTCATACATTGACTGGTTTTCACATAATAGTGAAGGAAACCTAGAGGAATTGCTAGGTACAGAGTAGCAATAAGAGTTTTGGCCTTAAGAGAAACACATTTTTATGATTTGGTTGATCATATATGGTCATATTTATGGTGAATCAATCACCAAGAAGTTTTGGAAGTGTTTGGAAAAGGGAGTTTGAAGAAACCCTCAAATCAAGGGTTTAAGAGAGCTAATTTGGAGATTTTTATGTTCCCAAAGTGCTGGGTTAAATTAATCTTATATTTATAGGTTTTGTAAAATATTGAAATACTTTCATAAGTTTGGAGTCTTGGGGTTACATATAACTAGGTGTTTCTTTGTTAAATCACCCATTTTTTAGGCATTTTGGGGTCAAATAGTGAAGACAGTCATATACTTTCCAAACAACCTACCCTTTCCTTTTAATATGTTAAGGTAATAAATAAAGGGTACTCAAATATATAATTTATTTTCTTGGTATTTTGGGAAAAGTTGAAGAAAAAGCCTTATGAGTGCTGTTGAAGGGCTACAAGGCAGACTATTAGGCCTAGTTTGGTGAATTTTGGAGATTTGAACATGAAACCTTGAACAAAAGTTTTTAAACCTTTATAAAATCTTGAATTACATGATTTGAAGCTGTTGGACCATATTTTGATTCTTGGTTGTGTGTTCTTTGATATTTCACCTATTGAAGCTATCCTAGGATCATCAAGATTGGATATTGAAGAAGCTTGTTGACTTGATCTCTTTTTGTTATTTGGATCTTGGAACCACCATATCCTTTGCCACCTCTACATCAACAAGGGTTAAGAACTCTTAGAGAAGATTTGGAATTTGTCTTAGTTAATAACCTAAGCCAATCAGGACCTAGAGGAGATTAGGTTCCTAGAAGAAACAAGCTAGGTCTCTTGGATGCAGTGAAAGCAAGCCTTGGAATGTAATCAATTTGAGGGGAATTTTTATGAATTTCCTTTATGGTTATACATATATATGTGCATAAATAAGGGAATACTTATGCATATATATACATACATCTTTGCATATATTTAAGAATATGTATACCATGAATCACACACACACACACACACACCCACACACACATATATATATAGATGATACACACATCTAGCCATTAAGGAATGTAAAAAAGTGAAGACGGGAATATTTTGTCTCCTAAGGATAGTTGGAGCATCTTAATTTGAAACTTAATCAATGGTCAAACCCTATATTAGTTGATTTACTGTACTAATTGCAAAATTTAGTAATGCTTGTAAAGTAAGTCCTTAGTATAGGAAGGAGAGTAGAGGCATATTAACTATTCCCAGCTAATGGATACAAATTTACCATTCGGTCTCTATCCTAGAATATTTCAGGAGAAGAGATAGTTAGGTAACTATTTGAAGAAAAATGTAAACACATTTATTTATAACTTATGATACTACATTCATCTTTTACCCACACTATTTTATAATTAATGTCACAGGGGTTTTAGTGTCTCAAATGTTTTTAAATGCCATCCCCAAGATTTCTTAGGTAGACCTAGAGATTTCAAGAAGACTTACTTTAAGATAGTATGTAGTAAATCTCGAAGCACTATTAGCAGCAAGATGAATTTCTAAGTTAACTCTTCTTCCCCCTATTAAAGATCTAGCCTCAGGGAGTAATGAAAAAATCACCTTATGGCATAATTTATCTGGTATACTCAAATCACCAAGTAAGTACAAATTAATTGCCTAAATACTCTTATATTAGCATATATATTCTTACGCATAGTCTCCAAGATATTTACTTTCATATGCATCAACTTGCCACTAGTAAGGTATCCCTCCAGTTCCTTTTTAAGAGGTGAATATCTTAATAAGTTTTGGCCA
>BSBK01009588.1:77500-147500 GCA_027943335.1 Chamaecyparis obtusa | reverse complement strand
TTATACAAATGTGATAAATTTGAATATAAAAAATGGGTAGTTGTAGTATTCCATAGTGTTTCCTTATGTAGGTACTAAGGAATGGATTTTGGGCATGAGGGTATGGAGCGTAAGTTTGAGGATGGAAAGGGGACATCAATAGGGATGTGGTGCAGGAACATTGCAAATACATATAGTACTTGAAAAATAGTTTTAGAGAATTGAACAAGGGATCTAAGTGCAACTTCAGTAATCTTCAATATGGAGTAAGAAAGGGAAGATTTGGAAAAAAAACTATCAAACCTATGGAAGGTGAGAAAGGAAGAAGTCATGAATAAGAAAGAGGAATTAAATTTGGGGATAAATCTATTCAAGTTTCTTAGGAAATTTCCTCTTAATGTATTAAAAAAGCTTCTAGTTATAGATATCAAAAGCCTATTAATGCAAGCCCCTTTATGTAGATTTATACATCCATGACTAAGGATTGTGGAGTCAAGAAATAAATGGCTTCAGAATAGAGGAGTTAAAAATATTAGAGATTAGGCTTTTATTCTAAAGGGTTTTCAAAGTAATATTTTAAATAGAGAAGATAGGGTTGTCAGATTGAGCAAGGAAAACTAAAATAAGATATGAAGAGTTGAGAAAAGGATACAATGACAACATCAGTAATCTTCATGATGGAGAAAGACATGGAAGATTTAGAAAAATACTAGTTACATATAGTACTTGATAAAATTGGCTAGGTTTGAGGGATGCTTAGGCATCTCAAGGACATCCCAACTTCCCTTTTGATTTCTCCTATGAAAAATGTCCTAGATGTGTCCCATCTCAAAGGAAAGTATCTTGAAATCTTTAGGGGTTCATGGTGATGGTGGAGGAATGGTGAGGGATCATTTCCCTATAGTTTCCTCATCTTAAGAATGTTCTCGTTTAAAAAATGTGATTATTTTCAAGGACAAGAGGGGGAATACCCATAGAACTAAGATTATTTATAGTAAAAACCTTTCAATTGCTACTATATAGTTTTATTTTATTAAAAAATTTATTGAACATAATTGACTAATCATCTTTGTTCTAGCATAGAAGTGTCAACTCCATAATTTATTCAATCAACATAGAAGTGATGAATTCATAGTATCTTAGAGAATAATCACTATTGATGCAAGAGCATCCTGGGGAAGTTAGCAATCCTACATGTTAGAGTTTATTGATCTTATTGTTTCTCAAGTTGCAGTGTTGACCAAGAGGCTTGGTCATTGAAGCACTTAGTTGCTGAAGGACTTGGTCACTGAAGGAGCTCAGAAAAACTTATGGTGCTCAGCACAACCTGTGCTCAGTGATGCTTATGGAGCTCAGTCGATGTTCTTTCTTGACGATGCCTGGCTTCCTCGGTAGTTTGGCTTGCCAAATGGATTTCTTATGGATTTGATTGGTTGACTTGATGCATTTAATATGTTTAGTGTGTGATCATGACATCGATTGACATTTGGACATGTGTGGACCTAAATCTACCATGTTTCATTCTCCTATGTATATCTGGAGGCTGACATGAAGAATTAATTAATTGTAAGGCTATGTGAGAGCTGACCGATGTTGCATTTAATATTTGTTTCTCTTTAGAAGTTGACTAGATTTAGGATTTATTTATTTCTTCTAGTCAAATTATGGCTGAAGTAGTATAAAAGCATGGGTCCGGGGTAGAGTTGTAAATGAGATATTTAGAGTAAGGAATTTGAGGGAGGAATTTGGTGAGTAGAGCTAGTGGTTGAGGCTTAGGAACAAGGAGACCACTTTGTGGCTTGTGAGCACCAGATTGATGTGTTTCAGATCTAGCTAGCTAGGGTAAGGGTTTGAATTAAATCTTGTGGGATCTTGAATAACTATTACTTGCTTTGTAATTGGCCATAATAGGGAAGGCCTTACAGCCTGACACATTACATGTACAATTAGTTATTTCATGAATAAATAATTCAAATTATTATCAGATCTTTCTTTTCTGTTGGATTCCATTATGTGGTTGTTTAGTTGGGGGCTTGGGCATCTCCTTTGGGGATTATCTTGGCCTTGCACTGTGTCAAGTGGTATCAAAACTGAAGTTCTTGAGTGTGTGGACAAATCATTGAAGGTGAGGCATGTAGTACCCCACCTGTAGTTTTCTTTTAGGTTTCTTTTTGTTTCAGTGTTCAACCGAATTCTTTTAGGTCACTTTTTGAGGTGATCGATTGTTATGTTAATAAATGATGATTATGGATTTATGTTCATTGAATTTGTATCATGCGATTGCATAGATTAGTTGTTGATATCTTTATGATGCTATGTTTATATTTTATGTTGATTTATGGTACTGATTCCATACTGGCATGTGTATAGTTATCTTGTGTGTGCATCTGTTTGATGTGTTTATTTGGTAGAGGACAAAGGCATAGTTACTCGCATAGTAGAGATCCACACAACCAACCATACCCTACCCTCATTGATTGTTATATATTATTGTATGTACATGCTTTGTTTTGTGGTGATAGGTTTGTAGGTATAGGGCATCATCTTCCCTGAATTGGTAGGAGTGAGCATGCCCACAAACATTCATCTCAATGGTAAAGAGGGAGATAATGCACAGACCCAAAACCTAACCTAAGCCTAAATATCCTAGGATTGGACAAGTGTCAATTTGACTTCCCTACCGAATTCATCTGGTTGTCATGAGTTGGAGGATCCCTTCTCCTGTGTTTGATTGGTTTCAATTGATTTGTGGTTTTGTGGGTGATTATTCATTTATTGATTATAGTTGAATTATGTTTATATAGATTATTTTATGTGATTATCAATGTTAGGTGCATAGTTGAATTTAATGATTAAATATGCTCCTATGATTTATTGAGGAAATTAAATTAAAGTTAATTATTTGAGTATTTGGGAAATTAATATCATAGTTGGAAAATAATGTTAAATTTATCTCCTATGTTATTGTATGATTATTAATTAATTAAAAATCAAATATTAGGATATTTAGTTTTAATTAATTAATTATGTGAAAATAGGATTAATATTGCTCATTGGATATTAAATTCTTATGAATTGCATGATTTAATGATGTTGGTATATTAAATTATTTAATAATGGATTTTAATATTAACATGTGCTTTATTGAGTTTGAAAGTGATTTGTTTGAAAAGGTGACAACTTGTCTTTAGGAGACTAAGTTGAGTTGTGCACAATTAGATTTATTTTTAATTAATAATTAGTATTTTCTCTCAACAAAAGAAGGAGAGTTTGATTAGGATTTTTTTTTTTGAGTCATCTAGGGTTTTGCATGATTGGTGGAGTTGAATCCCTATTAGGGGGAATTAGTATTCATTTGTTATCAATCAGGTTGTTGGAGATTTGTAGAGAGGCTTCTTAAAATTTTGGCATTTTTGTTGTTCTTGAGCTTTGTGTATGTGTTTGAAGTTTTTTGGGTAAAGATTGCTTGCATCTGGATTTGGGCTTTGCATACATTCAGTGTCAGATCTTCATGATTGAGTTCTTTGATTGACAGATATGGGATTTTCATCATTTTACAAGCATTCTATTACAGTTTCTAGCATTGGAATTGAGGTAGGGTTTGAATAAACTTTCCTGTAGTTTCATTTGTAGAATTTTCAATATGTGAATGTGTTTGATTTGATTCATTGTTATAGATCTATTTCTATTATGCTTTCATTTTGGGTATTAGAAAACCCTTAGAACTATGATTTTTAGTTTATTTTATGGCTTGGCATAGTAGGGATATGCTGTCAAAATTTCATGAGAAAATTCACTATAGAACCCTTAGAAAATGAAAAATTAAATTGGCTATAGTTCAAACTATTGAGTAGATGGAATAATTAAATGGGTTGTTGAGAAAAACCAATTTTGGTATAGAAAAATGCAATCTGGGTGAAAAATACATTCTCTGTAAAAAAAAATACAGTAAAAAAAATATACACCAGTAATTAAATTTGATTTCAATTGATGAAAAAAAATAACATTAGTTAATGTTAACATATTTATAATACATTAGTGTTAAAAACAATTTAGAGAAAAGACAAAACTCCCATGTGTGTTGAAAAGTTTCAAATTTCCATTTCTAGAAAAAAAATACTAGGCCTATTATTTCCATTTTTTGGAAACAGAGCCCTTTAATAATATATGATGCTTAAAAAATATATATATATTCTCTTTTACCAATTTCAAAATATGCACAAGAATATAAAAAAGATTAGAAGTTCTTTTTTTTTTAAAATGATAAAGAAAACGGTTTTTAAAAAATATATTTAAAAATTTGGAAGTTTTAAAATATATATATTAAAAAATTTTAAAAGTGATTGAAGGGGTGAGGGCCACCACCTCCCCTACCCCTCGACAAGTACTAGCGCTGTCGTAGCAGCAACTAGAGCTACCGTAGCAACAGCTAGGTGTTGCCTACGACAGACTAGGCTGTCGGCAGTCGTGCGGCCAGGGGCCCACGCGGGGTGGGAAGACCCCCGAAATTTTTAAAATAAACTTTTTAAATTTTATTTTAATTTATTTTGTTAATTGCTTAACGTTTTCATTTAATAATTTTTTTAGTTTATTGTAAATAAATTATAATATGTTAATTATTAATTTATTTAAAATTTAAGTCTTATTTAATTTTAATTTGTAATATGTATTATATTTTATATTTTGTAATCTATATTATATAATTTATATATTATATATTATATTTATATTATATAACTTATAATTCACATTTTACATTTTTTTATTTTTTGTGTATTTTAAATAAGGTATGATTTGATTATTAATTAGTTTAATTAAATCATAGATTATTTTATTTTAACCTATAATTTTATTCATTAGGTTAAATTATTTATGAGTAGATTTTTAATCCTTTCGTTTGATTAATTTCATATAAGAGTAGTTTTTAATTTATGCAAAGTCACTCTTTTATTTATTTACGGACTTAAATAGGTTTTTGTAAAAGAGAAACTTTGTACTAATACTTTATATGATTTCTTTATAAATTCTGATTTCATATGTAATGATCAGTTGAATGCTAGAATGTCTATTTAGGGTACTTGAATTAAACTTTTCAATTATAATTTGAGGACATTCTTAGGGAAATATTTGTAATTTTTCTACTGAAATTGGGTGTTTTCATTATGTTGAATTTGTGGGTACTCTTTAGGAAATAGGTTACACTTGTGTAGTTATTAGACATGATTATTGTCAGAATTTCCTAGTGGGCCTTATATTTGAAATTCAATTATGATGATTATGGAACGTATTGGATTATGGTTTTATTTCAGTTCAATTTGGTGTGAGTGTGTATTCTTCGTGTCTTCTTTTATATTATGGGTTGATGGGGTACTAGAAGACCTAAGGGAATACAGAGGTTGGGGTATGTGTCAGATGTTCCTTTTTCAGCTATGTTTGATGTGATTGTACTTTATCTGATTATCACTCCTGTTTGACATTGGGCTCATGATATGTTGTATGCTATTTGTGGTATCTCTGTAGCCATATCTAGTTCTTTTGTGTGAATCAGGATATGAGGTTACGTAGTTGTATACTGATTAGATCTAGGAGAGATCTTTGAGCCTAGGGTAGTTTACCTTGACATGTAGTAGGAGGTGGCTTGCAATAAGTGTCAGGGCCCACAAGTGGCTACCAAGATCACTTATTGTAAGTTTTCAGTAATCAAGTGATAACCTAATTAATTAAGGGGTATTTAAATGAACCTAATAAGATATGAGTCATCACCCATGCTTGAGTGCTAGTATAGACTAATATGGTGTTGAGAAGATGACTAGCCCCCTTTTAAGGAATGAGTTGGCATAGTTGATGACTTCATTAGTATGAGAGGTCATTGATGCCATGTAAGGTCACTTGGGTGTCAGGATCCAGAGAGATTACCAAGATAAAACTCAAGGGTTAGACGTACATGATGACACCTTCTTATGCATAGTCTGGTTATCCTACATGTGTCAGTTGCCTTTGGTTTAGTGAGTTGTACCAAGTTATCTTTATTATGTTGTATCTTGAGTTAGATTTTTTTTAGGATCCTTCTGCTTAGAGTTTTATCCTTGTTTTGTTTTGGTTATCTGATTGGGGTTGTGATTATCTCCTCAACATAGTGGGGTAGGCCTTTGTGGTTCTACATGGATGGGTGGTAGTGATTCTTTACCATTTGAGATTCGATGTCTAGGTGTTGTCTCTTGATGGTGGTCCTACAGTTGGTTTCCTTATGATGTTTCATTGATGCTTCTTTCTTATCTTCATTATTTGTAATCCTGTATTACTGTATCGCCTGTGATACCTAATCTAGTCATTATACTTTTATGTTAGTTTTATTACTACATACCCCGCGACATGTGTAGTGGATGTCAGTTTATTAGTTGTCATGGATGTCCATGAGGATTGTATTTATTGTTATATCATGTAATTGTAATTTATAAGTTATAGAATCTTTTGTTGATGTTAGTTCTTTAGTGTTTTTTTTCTTAAGTAATTCTACGTCATGGAACTCTTGAGTCTTGTAATCTATGTGGATGTTGTTTCAATGTGAGTTAATAGTAATTGCTTCTGCACTATGGTTTATCTTGTATGTTAACTTTAAAAAAAAAAATTGTTCACCAAACTTAGTAGCATGTTTAGGTTAATTTCTCTTGGGTTCCCTGCGAGGCGTTACAAGGCAGTTTGCACCAAGACCTTGGGTTGGGTTGATTTGGTGTGATTTTTTTCCTTGGGTTTATGAAGATCTTGGAAGATGCCTACAAGAAGATTGGAACCTAGGGAGAGTTTGAAGATCTCTCTGATATTGTGGAAGAAAGGATTTCTAAGAAGGTCAGATCAGATGTCACACATGAGATGGCAACAATGAAGACTGAGATAGTCTCATAGATTATGATGGCTATTGCTTGTATGCCAAGGAATTTTGGTACTAATGATGGAAATGAGGAAGCTGCTGAAGAATTTGAGGCTGCTGGATCTAGTGGAGATGACATAACCAATCAGAGGGACATATCTGGTGAAGACAAAATCAGTCATTTGAGAGATCTAGAGCTTGATTAAGTGCTAGTTATCGAACGAAAGTTTCTAACTTCTCTGGTACTTTGAGACCCAAGGACTTGATTGATTGGATTGGTGAGTTAGAAGACTTCTTTGAGCTTGAAGAAATTGAAGATCCTCTTAGAGTGAGGCTACCACAGAGGAAGTTGAAAGGACATGCTTCTCTTTGGTGGAAATAATTGCAGAGAGAAAGAGAAGATGAAGGTGAAATGAAGATCAATTAGTGGAGGTTGATGGTGGCTAAATTGAAGGCTAAGATCATACCTGTTGACTATGAACTGGAGTTTTTTAAGAAGTTGCAGAAACTAAAATAGAAAGAATAGAGTATTGAAGACTATACTGAGGAGTTCTATAAGTTGAAGTTATTTGGTTTGGGCATAGAGAACTCGATAAGGAAAAGGTAGCTTGGTATGTGAATGGCTTGAGATTCAATATTTATAATGAGATTGGTATGCTTAATATTTATTCAATTGAGGATTCTTATCAGTTTCCCTAAAGGAAGAAGATAAGTTGAAGAGGAGACAACATGGTAATTCTTGAGGGAAGGAGAAACAAGATCACTCAGTCAAGGATAAGCCAACTACTAAAGATGAACCAAAACTTGTTGAGATGAGGAAGAGGATAGGTAAGGTTTCCTTTAAGGGTAATTATTTTCATTGTGGTGAAGAAGGACATAGAGCTTATGAATGTTCCCAAAAGGCTGGTGATCGAAGAACTACTATGGTGAATGAGGCTGAAGACTCAATGAATGAACCCGATCAGGGAGGGGAGAATTTGTTGGCTCCATGAGTACTATTTGGTAAGTGATTACTAGAACCTTGTCAAAGGAGTAATTTGTTCAGGACTCATTGTAAGTCTACATTGGTAAAATCTACAATGTGATTGTGGATGGTGGTAGTACTAATAACCTTTTAGTTTAGGAGATGGTTCAAAAACTTGGTTTGAAAAGAGTGATACATCCTTGTCCTTATAGGATTGGTTGGTTGCAAGATGTACATGCTTTGGAAGTGAGGGAGCAATGTCTTTTTGACTTTCATATTGGCCAGTATAAGAATCAAGTATTGTGTGAAATTGTCGACATGAGTAGTTTTCACATATTGCTTGGTAGACCTTGGCAGTGTGATTGTAGGGCTATGCATGATTGTGTCAAGAATATCTTTACTGTTGAGAAGGGTGGCAAGAATTTTTCACTGATCTCTTTGTAGAATGAAGAACTTGGTAGGAGGAACCTAAGCTTTGGGAGTGGAGTTGAGTTGAAGGACCCTTGAAGGGTTGGAGATCACCATTGGAAAAAAACCTGTGGTGCACCAAGGATGTGAAGAAAAAGAGCCAATAGTTGCCTATTTTTGGAGAGGATTTACAAAGGTCGAACAAAGGGAAGAATGTGCAATTTGAAGACTTGCAGAACATGTATGTGAAGAATCAGCTCGGGGTTTATGTGTTGAATCCCGTAAGATGTTCTTCTAGCCTTTAAGAACATTTTTTTGCACCTGGGGTGTCTGATGCAAGAGCATCCTAGGGATGTTAGCAATCCTACATGTTAGAGTGTTTTGATCTTAGTGTTTCTTTTTTGTAGTATTGATTGAGGGGCTTGGTCAGTGAAGGACTCAGTTGCTGAAGGAGCTCAACAAAAATTATGGTGCTCAATAGAACATATGCTCAGCAATCCTTTTGGAGCTCAATCAATGTTGTTTCTTGATGATGCTGAGCTTGCTCGGTAGTTTGTCTTGTCGATTGGAGTTCTTATAGATTTGATTGGATGACTTGATGCATTTAAAATGTGTAGCATGTGATCATGATGTGGATTGACTTTTGGACATGGGTGGACCTAAATCTAGCATGTTGAATTATCCTATGTAGATTTGGAGGCTAAAATGAAGAATTAATTAGTTGTAAAGATATGTGAGAGCTGACTAATGTTTCTTTTAATATTTATTTTTCTTTAGAAGTTGAGTGTGTTTAGGATTTATTTCTTTCTTCTAGAAAACTTGTGGCTGAAGTAGTATAAAAGCATGGATTTGGGATAGAGTTTTAGATAAGAGATTCAGAGTTAGGAATCTGAGGGAGAAATTTGGTGAGTAGAGCTAGTGGTTGAGGCTTAGGAACAAGGAGATCACTTGGTGATTGTGAGCACAAGTTTGGATCTTACTAGATATTTCTACTAGATTGACGTGTTTCAAATCTGGCTACATAGGGTTAGGGTTTGAATTGGATCTTGAGGGATCTTGCGAAACTATTACTTTCTTTGTAATTGGCCATAACTGGGAAGGCCTTACAGCCCAACACATTGCATGTAATTAGTTATTTCATGAAAAAAGAATTCAGATTGTTATCAAATATCGCTTTGCTATTGGATTCCATTGTGTGGTTTTTTAGCTGGAGGCTTGGACATCTCCTTTGGGAATTTTCTTGGCCTTGTACTATGTCAAATATTGTGGCAATGATTGTATGCCACCACTTATGCTTACTCTTAAAGTCATAAGCTTCACATACAATAACATAGAACTAAGCCGCTAGCGTTCATTTCTCAAGTATCATTGGATGACAAGCAAAAGACTTTATAGTTTTCCCTCAACTAGTGTATAAGAGGCATAATATTCCAGAATATTTATAAGATTATTTAATGTAGTTTAAATCAATGCTTGATGCTACTTATAATATTTAGAATATTATTTAGGTATTGATTATCTCACTTAAACATGTTTCCCCTTACTTTCATCTAGTTCCTTGAAGGAATAAACATTTAGACTATGTCACTATTTTTATGTTTCACATTGAGTCTTGGTCTTTCCATATTTTTCTTTCCATGATGTGGGTCAGGAGATATGATATCCCTTTCCCTCAACGAGATGTTAATTTGTCCTCATACATTTATATATGTCTCTTTTATGTGCGCTGAATATTTAATATTTGATAAAATTGTGTATGATGATAATACTTATGTATACAAATAGGATACATGGCTATTGGATATCACAATTGTTATTATAAACAAAATTTATTTTATTATTTTTATTAAATTTTATCCATAATCATTTTAAACATTGCACCCATGTACAAGGTCTAATTCACAATAATTAATAAGATTAGTCAATAATCGAGGTAAGTCATGTGTATGGTGCAAAGGAACCACAATCCCTTCACCAAAAACTCCCCCATGTTGCACATGTCTGGGAGTCTCGATGTGGAGAGAGGACATGGATTGTCCATCTACTAGTAAATCATGAGTAGTGAATTCTCTCATAAGTGATAGGTGAGTCTAGCCTATGAGTGTTGGTGAACCCATAGCAGACATGCTTTGTTGTTTGGGTGTACATTGAAGGTGTGTACTACCATATGCACTTTCATTTGTGGTAATGAAATTATTTGAAATGTCATTCACCATGGGATAGTGTGTAAATAAGTTTGTGGCATGATGTGCCATAGTGGAGTGCATATTTGACTATTGGTTATAACCAGATTTCCCACTAATTTTGATGCTTGAGATATTGGTAGCTCACGTGGGGAGAGGAGGGACCTCCAACACTTTTGGAGGTAAGCTATTATTAGAGATAATGCTTTGTTCACCATGGCTATCATCCCAAATATCACCAATAGAGGATGAAAATAAAATAAGGACTGGAGCTAAAATCAATGTAGGTGAATGGGGATTTGTAGACTACAAATTACCATCATTGTTATGTCCCTGTGAAGTATTATCTAAAAAAATTGAGAAAGGCACATAGGCTTTGGACTATGTGGATTTAGGTTCCAAAGCTAGAAATATTTTCTCATTGAAAATAACATCTCAACTCCTAACTATTCTTTTCTCAACTGGATCCCACATTCTGAAACTGAACTAATCTTCACCATAGCCCACAAATATACAATGTTGTGATTTTGAATCTAGTTTACTCCTCTTCTTCTTAGGAACATGAATGAATGCTTGACAACCAAATAACCAAATGTGAGAATAATAAATTCTCTTTCCCAATCATTCTTCTTCCAAAATGCCAAAATCTAATCGAGATGAGGGACTGTGATTGATTAAATGAAAAATGGTATTACATGCTTCCGCCCAAAATTCTATGTCCAAACTAGCATTAGAAATCATACATCTAGCTTTATCAAGAATAGTTCAATTTAGCCTTGTCGCTGCCCCATTTTCTTGTGGAGTACATGGGATAACCTTAATTCTACGAATACCATAATTTGCACAAAAATTATCAAACTCCAAGGAACATAATTCACCCCCATTATCCATCTTTAGACATTTTATTTTATGACCACTTTAATTTTCAACAAGTGCTTTGAAAATTTTAAATTTTGAAAATACTTTAGATTTACAAGACATCATGTAAATCCACACTTTTCGGGTATAGTCATCAAGAAAAGTAACAAAATAGTTCGAACCTCCATAAGAAGATACCTTCGTAGGTCTGAAGACATATGAGTGTACTAGCTCCAATGGTGTTTTTTTCTTGTCATGTCCATTCTTCAAGAATTTGACCCTTTTTTGTTTTCCACAAAGACAATGATCGCAGAATTCCAAATCTACAAATTTTAGATCTGGTAGTTGATCACAGTTGAGCATCAACTCAAGGCCTTTCTTGTTCATATGGCCTAACCTTTGATGCCAAAGAGCTACGTCATTGCCCATGACTGTTATAGCAGCTCCCACCTCACTAGGATGCTCTAAAAGATACAAACTACTAACTTTGTTGCCTTTGCAAATCACCATAGAACCTTTGGTTACCTTCCATGAATCCACAAAGAAAAAACTATGGTAGCATTGTGTATGCAACTGACTGATAGAAATCAGATTTCTTTTTAGCTTTGGAATATAACAAACATCTTTGAGAAGCCATTGACCTCCACCTTGTAATAGAAAAACAACATCATACTAGTACATTTGACCCACTATTTAGACCAACATTTCCGACCAAGCATTAAAATAATTTTCCTTAGTTAATTTATAGAAGGAATTTTATTTTTTTAATCTATTCCCATGTTGGTCGGAATTATTACCATGAAAGGTGGTTGTAATTCTGACCAACACGTGAATATAACATAAAAAATAAATACATGATTTCATTTTATTTCATTCTGCAATTACTTCACGTGCAAAGGAGAGCTGAAGGAGGGCATCTATCGACACCAAAATTCAATCATCAACATGCATTTCATCTCTTCACTAGTTTCATCTCTTAACCCCAACCTTACAAATGCTGATTAAAACCATTGGAAAAATAATGTTTATTAATGTAAGTGTGGTTGTTGGAAGACTTAGAGGAAGTCTAGATTATGGCATTGGAAGACTTAGAGGAAGTCTAGATTATCAGTTTTGTGGGCATCGCCATCAGTACCCAAATTATTTGATTTGATCTCTTTTAGTTTATTTCTCTGGTAAACAAAACTGCAAAACTGAATTGGAAAAAACTATATTTTTTAACATTTTATTATTGGTGTTTGATTTCTCCTTAACCCATGCGGATTAGTATGGAAAAAATAACTTCATAAGAATTTTTTTAGATGTCTTATCTTCCTATTGCAAAAAATATAAGGTTATTTGGTTGAGAAATTAAAGAGAAGTTAGGTGATAGTCAATAATAGGCCATTTTTGCACATAAACTAGGGTTGTTGACTTTGTTGAATCATATCTCTCGATTCAACCATGGGAAAATTATAATTCTAGGTTTAAACAAGAGATATAAGGGTCTATTTTATTTTGCAATTGGTTTCTAGATGAATGGTTGTGACTCCAAGGAGATAGGACTAAAAACCTAGCCATGCATCTCTATGTGATTGGTAGAGTGGGATAACCAGAAGTTGTAGATCCCATAACTTTTCATGGGCTTCAAGTTAGAGGCTAAGATTGGAGGTTTGGACTTGTTTGTAGTTCTTATAAATGTTCCTATAGTTAGATTGGATAGAGATCAAGTCTAAGTTACACCTCCTTCACTAAACCAACCATTTAGGCCTCCTACCCTTTGGAGAAAATTGGTAAATATTGGGAGTTTGGAGGAGATTCAGAACCGATCCGTTTGGGAGAGTTACTACCCAAGTATTAGAACCAAGACTAGATGACTGTCCCTATTGGTCCTTTGGGAAACTTGGTGAGAAAGATTAAAACATTGGTCAGAATTAACTGGTGAATACCCTGTCTAAGAGGATGGTTCTAAATTTTGGGTGTGATAAGACCAAGTTTGTGTTTTGGTTTCCCTATCAAATGTCAATAAAGTTGAATTCCATTTAAGTGAACTTTTAAGCTATGATTCCAAATGATGAAATTTTAGGCTGTTATTCACCAAACTCCAAATGATGAGTTTGGTATTGTATATTCCATTTAAGTGAACTTTTAGGCTATGATTCATGCATTATAATGATAATGTAGGAGCATCCTGGGTGTAAGAGCAATCTTGCATCACCCAAAAATATTTATGTTTTTATATTCAATAAGGGCTATCTTGTGCAGAGCTACTATTTATGGAAACTTGTTGTTTTTAGTAAGTTGGTCATAAATCTCAGAATGTTCTGATTTTACATGTGGAGGTTCATCTCAGTCATAACAGCTTGCCAGTAAATTTTCATCGCTAGATCAGGTCTAGTTTTGAAGATGTTGAAGATTTTCGGTATTGGCAGCAGGGTACAGAAACTTTGAACTCACTATTGAAGGCTTTAGAGGCTTTGAATGAGGTCAAAAATTTGGGTGACATGCACTTGCACAAGTCAAGACTATAGAGCGCTTCGTGGCCTTTTTGAAATGGGGTTATAATAGTTAATTGGTTCAACTGGTGATGACTTATGGTCTCCGAAAGTCGGGTCACTTGAAATGGAAGAAAATAATTTTCCTTCAAAATTTTTGTTCGAGTTTCAAAAGTTATTTTGAGCCGATTCTGATGTAATAAATTGAAAAAAAAAAATTCTAAGTTTGGTCGGCCCTAAGGGCTAAATTTCTGTAACAGAATGACACCAGCAAAAAGTGAAGAGTTGAACAAACAAGTACATGAGTTATTGCAGAAGGGGTTCATTCGAGAGAGTTTGAGTCCCTATGTTGTACCAGTGGTATTAGCACCAAAGAAGAATGGAGAATGGAGGATGTGTATAGATTCCAAAGAAATAAACAAGATCACAATCAAGTATAGGTTTCCATTGCCATGAATGGATGATATTATGGATTGTTTGAGTGGAGCTGTGTATTTTTAGATAGATCTGAAGAGTGGATATCACCAAATTCAGATCAGAGAAGGAGATGAATGGAGACTGCCTTCAAGATAAAGGAAGGACTATATGAGTGGTTAGTCATGCCTTTTGGCTAACCAATGCACCGAGCACTTTCATGTGGCTCATGAATGAGGTTCTGAAAGAGTTTCTAGGTAAGTTTATCATTGTTTACCTAGATGATATTTTGATCTTTAGCAAGAAATTGGAGGAACATATGATGCATATTCGTATGGTGATTGAGAAGCTGAGAGATGAGAAATCGTTGATTAATTTGAAAAAGTGGAGTTTTGTGAAGAAAGAGCTAGTGTATTTGGGATTTGTAGTTTCAACAGAAGGTCTAAAAATGGACCCAGAGAAAGTACAAGCTATCCTTGAATGGCCTACTCCAAGGAGTGCTACCGAGGTAAGATCTTTTCATGGTTTGGCTAGCTTTTACAGAAAGTTTATCAAAAATTTTAGCAGTATTTGTGGACCCTTGACTGAAACAATGAGAGGGGATAAAAAAAGAGTTCAAGTGGACTAATGGGGCAGATAAGAGTGTTAAACTATTGAAACAAAAAGTTACAGAACAACCTCTTTTAGCACTTTCAGATTTTAATAAGGTGTTTCAAGTAGACTGTGATGCTAGTGGTACTGCAATAAGAGTTGTTATGAGCCAAGAAGGTAAACCTATTGCTTATTTTAGTGAGAAGTTAAATGATACCAAGAGGAAATATTCTATTTATGATTAGGAATTTTATGCTATAGTTTAGGCATTGAAGAAGTGGAGACACTATCTGCTTCCTAACGAGTTTGTTTTGTATATTGATCATCAAGCTTTTCAATATTTGAATAGTCAAGGAAAGTTGAATCAAAGGCATTTGAAATGGGTTGCGCTTTTGCAGAGTTATACATTTGTTTTGAAACACAGAAATGGAAAGTCTAATAGTGTTGCAGATGTGCTTAGCAGAAGGCAACTATTGCTGACAGAGATGCAGATTGAGGTGGTTGGGTTCAGGGAACTCAAGAATTTGTATCCAGAGGATCTTGATTTTGGTGAAGCTTGGAAAGCTTGTAAAGAACCTGTTACCCTAGACAGAATGAAGTGGCTGGATTTTATCATTTAGGATGATATGCTATTCAAAGGGAGTTAGTTGTGCATTCCAAGAAGTTCTATGAGGGAGAATCTCATCAAGGAGAAGCATAGCGGAGGATTGGCTGGACATTTTGGTCGAGATAAAACCCTTGCTTTGGTTAGTGAGAATTATTATTGGCCACAGTTGCAGCAAGATGTCAAGAAGTTTGTATAGAGTTGCAAAGTATGTTAGATGGAAAAAGGTGTGAAGCAGAATAAGGGGTTGTATGAGCCATTACCTGTACCAGAGAAGCCTTGGGAGGATATTAGTATGGACTTTGTTCTTGGTTTACCAAGGACACAATGGGGACATGATTCAATTTTTGTAGTAGTTGACAGATTTTCAAAGATGGCACATTTTGTTCCCTACAAGAAGACTAATGATGTTGTTCATGTAGCAGAATTATTTTTCAGAGAAGTGGTGAGACTACATGGTTTGCCAAAGAGTATAGTTTCAGATAGGGACACTAAGTTCATTGGATATTTCTGGCGTACATTGTGGAAAAAGTTGAAGACAAATTTGAAATTTAGTTCATCACATCATCCATAGACTGATGAACAGACAGAGGTGGTGAATAGGAGTTTGGGAAATTTGTTGAGATGTTTGGTTGGGGATAAGCCAACAGGATGGGATTTGATTTTACCACAGGCAGAATTTACATACAATAATTCTATCAACAGGAGCACTGGTAAATCACCATTCCAGATTGTATATGGAAGTAGTCCTAGAAATGCATCTGAATTGAGAAAGATAGATAAAGGAGAAATAAGTAGTGTTGAAGCTAAGGATTTTGTAGAACATTTGAAGAACATCCATGAGGAGGTGAGGAAGCACATTACCAAGATGAATGCCCAGTATAAGGCCAAGGCAGATGAGAAAAGGAGGCATAAGAAAATTTCAAGTTGGAGATAAAATCATGGTTCATTTGCAAAAGGAAAGATTTCTAGTTGGTACATATAACAAGTTGAAAATGAAGAATTTTGGGCCATGCAGGATACTGAAGAAGCATGATTCGGGAAATGCATATGAGGTAGAATTGCCTACTGAGCTGAATATTTCACCAGTGTTTAACATTTTAGATTTGATAGAGTATCATGAAGGAGGTTTTGAAGATGAGGTTATAGTAGCACAGTGGAGTATTCCAAAAACCAGTTCAGATATCAAGGAGATTGAAGACATACTGGATAGTCGTGTTGGCAGAAGCACAAGAAATAAGACATATGAAGAATATATGGTCAAGTGGAAAGGATGACCTGTTGAAGATTCATCATGGCTAACAAAGGAGGAGGTTAACCATCTTGGTTTTCCTCTACACACCTGAGACATGACGGGGTCACTTCTCAAATTACCCCGGGTGTCTGATGCAGGAGCATCCTGGGTGTAAGAGCAATCTTGCATCACCCAAAAATATTTATGTTTTTGTATTCAATAAGGGCTATCTTGTGCAGAGTTGCTATTTATGGAAACTTGTTGTTTTTAGTAAGTTGGTCATAAATCTTGAAATGTTTTGATTTTACATGTGGAGGTTCATCTCAGTCATAACAGCCTGCCAGTAAAGTTTCATGGCTAGATCAGGTCTAGTTTTGAAGATGTTGAAGATTTTTGGTATTGGCAACAGGGTACAGAAACTTTGAACTTAGTTTTAAAGGCATTAGAGGCTCCAAATGAGGTCAAAAATTTGGGTGACAAGCACTTTCACTAGTCAAGCCTATAGAACACTTCGTGGCCTTTCCCAAATGGGGTTATAATAGTCAGTCGGGTCAACTGGTGATGACTTATGGTCTCTGAAAGTCGGGTCACCTAAAATGGTGGAAAATAATTTTCCTTCAAAATTTCTGTTCGGGTTTCAAAAGTTATTTTGAGCCGACTCTGATGTAATAAATTGAAAAAAAAAATAATTCTAAGTTTGGTCGGCCCTAAGGGTTAAATTTCTAGAACCTTCTCAGGTAGTGAAAATGCCTATATAAAGAAGGCCCGTAGTGTTGTCTAGGGCAGTTCTAGGTAGTAGATCTGGGTATTGGTTCGAGGCTTTGTCCTATAGAATATTGTAAGGGAATGCCCATGTGGCTTTGTATATTGTAATTCTGAAAGTTTGTAATTCCACATTTGTGGAGATAATAAGAAGCCATTTTTCTGTTCTTGCATATTGTTGTTGTTATTTCTCTATTTCTGTTATGTGTTTGTGGTATTAAGGGGAGCACCCTTCATCAAATGATCTATGTCATCTATCTCTAAATATAATTTTATTAAGTTACTAATGGCCATCAAGATGGTTATGTGAATGGGCCATTACCTCAATTTATAGAAATGATTTAGGATTTGGGTTAAAGTTGAAAGGGATGACCAAGTTATTGTTCATAGTTAACCCTTGATAGATGTATGGTACTTGGATTATGATCATTTGATATGAATGATATAATGTTATCTCTACTAAAATTTATTATATCTAACATGATAACTATGTTGCTATGGACTATTTGTAACTGACACAAAATATTTAAGGACAAGATGATCCCTAAACACATCAAGAAACATCAATAGTTACCGGAAGGCACTGCTCACATACAAGTTAGAATAGAGTAAGAGATATTAATGACTATCATGTAACATAATTCAAATCCTCAAGAATATTACACATTACTTAATACATAAATAATAATAATTTTTTCATGTGATATAACATAGTTGACCTACATTTCTTACAATAGTAGACTAAGCCCCACTCTCATCCCAAAATAAGATGTAGTCCTACCATTTATCATATGAACACAAACACTTGAAGCCACAACCATTGATATTCATATGGGTGAATTAAGCTCCATGTATATGTTAGCCAAGGTAACTTTCTATGAATCTAAGAGAACAAAAATGACATAGTAAAATTTAGACTATATATTTTGTCAAATGCAAAGTAATCTAAAATCATAGTACTCAATTTTAAACCCTTAAAATAAAAGTTTGATTATTTTTGAGCAAGGGATAGCCACTCACCAATAATCTGAGGTGAAACACCCAATTGAGAACCGCACCAAATAGGACACCAGTTACATAATAGTAATTGATGTTAACATAAGCAACAATTTACTACCACCTTGATCTAATGGCTACTCTTGTAAGAAAAAATGTGTTATACAGAATTGTCAATGATAGTGAACAATCTACAAGATTCTTTCCAAAATTAAGGATTTGTGTTTTCATAAGATCATTTAAACTACTACAAAATAATGAGGTGACTAGTTGCAAACAAAGTGATGGTACAAATGAAATCTTAAACATGAGACTTGACAGCATGATAGATTCAAAGTACCTTAATTCCCACTGTAACCTCGGTCCTTGGGTACTATATCTTCTAGCTCTAGGTAAATTTATAATGGGTTAATGTCATTAGAAAACACAATTTTATCCGTATCACATGCCCAATTTGTAAGTAGATCGGATAACCTATTTCCCTCTCTATATGTATTTAAGATAATGTAAAGTTATCAAATTTATGAAGGAGCATCCAGGATTTTTGATAAACATAATAGATTCACCAATTTTGGAAAACTCTTTTCTTGCATGCTTCAATTATAATCAAAGAATATACATTGACATAAAGATGTATGACACCCATGTTGATGCAAGAGCATTTGGGGTCCTTGGCAATCCCGTGTCACCAAAAAGATGTTTGTAGTTTTCTATGTTGTTCGGTTCCTTCTTTGACCGAGTTGGTTCAGTGTTGCTTAGTGAATTTTCCTGGCGCTCGATGATGCTGGTCTGGCACTTGGTTTCCTTTCTTACCGGGTTGTTTATTTTAGATTTTTGTTGAGGCCGACTTGTGCATTTAATTTGGGTCATAGGTTTAATGTTGGTATCTATCATTGGGAAGCGTGTGGACCTAGATCTGGCCATTCCTTCTATTGGTGGTGGATCTAAAGGATGACTTGTTTGGTAGCCTCTTGTATAAATATAGTTGTTTGGTTAGAGTTTAAGGAGCAATTTTTGGAGTTAGAAGATAGAATATAGAAAATTAGAGATTGTTTGAAGATCCTCGCATGTTGGAGGACTTTTGTACTTGATTGTAATATCTAACCTAAACCGGGAAGGCCTTACAGCCTGACATATATGAATCAATTTGAAGTAATATATGAAAGTATCTTCATTCTCTCTCTCACTTTTGTGTGTTGTTGCTTCCGCATGTGATCTCTGCAAGGTGGATCTAGTTAGGGTGTGGCTTTGGTCCCTCTCCCCATCCTCCCTTGTGTCAGGTGGTATATGTTTATAGCTAAAAGTGGACCTCTAATCCAACCATATACACAACATAGTCATTGCTCGATCATCAAATCACGAAGATGAGTATGAATTACCCAATTTCCAAGATTCTATCAATTCGACCTATTGCCTCCTAATTTTCTAGGGTGTTTGAATTACTCTCATAATGAGAGCCAACAACCAAAAGACCAAGCTAATATGAAGGATTTTGAAAGCTTGAAAGATGAACAAATTGCAATTAATCTAAGATGAAGATGCAATTAATCTAAGAATGAAGTGTATATTTTAATCTAAGAACGAAGTACAAATTTTAATCTAAGAACTTGAAAGAGATATCAAAATCAAGCTAAAGCAATAAGAAAATTACACTAATTATTAGAGTGCAATTATACTAAATGAGATTTAAAACTAATATGCAATAAAATCTTGGAAACATGAAATAATTGAGACAAAAATTGACTATAGTTTTGATACTCTCACAATTGCCTCTCCAAAATAAAGAAGAGAAGGTTCATAATATAGACAAGCCCGAACAGAGGATGAAGAGTTTCTTGAAAATAAATGGCTAACTCTTCATTTCCATGGAGGGAGATGAGAAAAATATTGAAGAATTATTTAATTAAAAGAATGAATTATTGCCACATGGGTGGCTTTTTGAATTATTAGAATTATTAAATTCAATTAAGAGATAATCCATTCAGATAACTAAATAACATTAATTCCCTTTATGTGTATTAGCTAAAAAAGGGGCGGGGGGGGGGGGGGGGGGGGGGGGGGTAATTTAATTTAAAGCACTTAGGACTTTAGAATTAAATTAATTTATCAGAGGGATTATTTAGCTAATAAAGTTAAATACTTAGAAATTAATTATAGTGTGAGATTAATGCAATTTAGGGTTTTTGCAATTGACACCAAGTCAAATAAAGTTAGGTAGGATAGAGAGAAAATTGCCTAGTAAAAGAGGACTTTAATGATGTAAAATTGAAGAAATGCACCAAAATTGATTGAAATTATAAGGTGCCAATTTTGGGGTATTACATTTTCCCCTCTTTGAATTGATGTGCGAGAAGCATATTTATTCAAAGAATAGTCTAATGCAACATATGAGTTTCAGAAGTCTAGGTTAGGATGCCAAGACACCGATCAGATCAAATTGCAGAACCACCTCCAGAATGAGGCATGATTCTCCGAAGTCTAAGTTAGATTGTGAAGATAACGGTGTAATGACAACTTGAGAAGAGACTAGAATCAGGGTTAGATTGCCCCAATGCCCATTGATCAGATGATGATAGATGTAGATTTAGGACTAATCTCTAGAATCAGGGTTAGATTACCCCAATACAAAGCTCAGCCCTCCAAGACCCAGGTTAGATTGCCTATATAACAGTCTAAAAAGAGATTTTGAGAGCCATCTCTAGAATGAAGCTTGACTTTCAGGAATTAGGGTTAGATTGCCCCAATACCTAATAAGATTTTGAGAACCATCTCTAGAATGAAGCTTGATCCTTGAGGATCCAAATTAGATTGCTCACATACCTAAAAGATGGATGATAAGATGACGAGATGTGAGGCACAAAGATGCCCCTAGTAAAGAGATGCCCCAAGCGGTGAGGACTTTGATTTAGATCAGATTGATATGAGACTGGTTCAACAAGATTCAAATGATGCAATCATCCTACCCCTTGGGATCGAAATCCAAAGATGACATATCAGAAGGATGATTGACAATAAGAGGTTGCAGAATAGGAGCAATCAGACTAGATTCAAGAGGCTGCAGAAGTAATTTGGAACAATTGGGAGGTCATGTTGACCAAGTTTGACCATGGTTGACCAAATTTGACTAGAGTTGACTTTGATGAAAAAGATGAAGAAACTGAGAAAATGATGAGGAGATGAGAATCTGGCACGAAAATGACACCAGAAGGCTGACTGAACAAGCGTCTGATCCCAAAGGATCCCAAAATTTTAAAATGCAATTTTGAGCCATCTAGAGATGTCAGATTTCAATTTCAATCCCAAAAATAGATTCAAAATGGTTGATTTAGCCAAGGGTGAATTTTTCATGCAAAATGGAGTAGTTTTGAAAATTAGGTCAAAAGCCATATAAGGCCCGAAGGGGTCATTTTTAAATCATTATTCACTTTGCCTTCTTGCAAATCTGAGAGCTCTGAGAGAGAATGGAGGGTGTTGTAGTGCATACACATCATTCAAGCACTCCCAATGCCACAACCGACCACCGAAGTATGACCCACCTATGAGTAGTCGATAAACCATCCCGCATTTCAAGTTTTAACCACTTTCTAGGTTGATTAGGTTAGATTTTTAGCATGTTTAGGCTTAGTTCTTCAATTATCGCGCAAGGAAATAGTTTCCTTGTGCCAGCCCCAATCACCCCTCACATGAGAAAATGGTTTCCTCACAGGGGTTAGGGCATCCTTGCGTTGGGTGACTCCGTGTTCTCGCATGAGCCGCTAAATGATGCCACACAAAATTTCATCCTGGTCCTGAAATCTCGCGTGAGATAGGATCTTGTCTCCCACGAAAATCTGTTGTAGTTTGTAGAATCTTTGCCAAATTTGCATGAAATCAGCCAAGTAGAGCATCACAAAGTTGTGTTTAGGTTAGATGCATCACTTCATTTGTTGTTGTTGCTCTAAAAACCACCATGTTGAGACACTAATCCAATGTCGTCACTTGCTTTGCAGGTTGATTTCCTAGATGTCACATTCCAGTCGCAACACCCAGTCATCACCACATTAGTATAGAGATTGACCAATGCTAAGGGTGCCCACATTGATGGGCTAGGATTGATGTACTTGCATGATATACCCAACATTCAGGTAAATCAAGGTCTTCTAGGTGCACTTGTCGAGCGTTTCCATTCGGAGATGAACACATTTCATTTGCCAATGGGGGAGATGACAATCACTCCCAAGGACATCTATCAGATACTAAGGATACCCTTCCATGACACTTGTGTTGAGTATGATATACATCTAAGGGTAGGTACACTGGCACTGAGAGCCATATTCGAAGATGAGTTAGTGATGGGTTAGGCCATCTTGTGGGATGAGCTGGTCAGCAAATATGGTGGTGCTCACTGATTAATAATCATTTTAGCCATGTTCCTGAGTTGTTACTTGGTACCAAATCAGGGACAACATGGATTGGAGTGTAGTTGGGGATAGATGCTGCAGCGGATGCTAGATAGGCCAATTGTCAAATTCGGATGGGGTGAGTGCATGCTCAAATAGATGTACCACAAGATGTACAAGGTTGTGTATCAGAGTGCCAAGACCATGGCCGCTAGAGTCTTTGTATTGTAGATCTGGGCCTAGGAGCATCTCCCTATATGTAAGCTGATATTTCATGATACACGGCAGCCCCTCAAGCCCTATATTTATAGATATGCAAGCCCTATGACTCAGCCAGCACTGGGTAAGACCGAGTAGTGACATTGGCAGTTAGATGATATGGAAGCAGTTGTGTGGAGGCCTTGGGTAGCCACAGAGCCATGTGACAATGCTCGGTGAGAGCTTTCACACATGTTCATCTCATGTCCACTGATTGGACATACTATTTCTATCATTGAGTGGTTCTCTCTCACATGTGTTATGAGGCAGTTTGGGAGGCCATAGGACCTCTCATAGGAGTACACTACATATGCTCACTTCATCGATGAGATAAAGAAGGGATAGCAGCCCAGGTTAGATTCAGGAAGATGCATGATTGAGGCACGAGTACCTCTAGCTTGTTGGGAATACATGGTGGATGTCACCAATGTAGGGATGATGCCTGCATATCGAGATCACTTCTTGGTGCACTTATTCCTGAGATTCACATATCCTATCAGCATGGGCTAGGGGGCATAGTAGCACCCTACACAATAGTAGTAGTAGGTACTTGCCTAGTAGCAAATACTAGTACAGTAGCCTGGACAGCAGTAGGTTGCACAGCAGGGGCCATACACTAATACATTTGGGGTGAAATTGCGATGGCAATTTGCAATGGCGGGAAAATGTTATGTCTTTTTGGCTTTTTTTTTTCAGTTATACCCTAACAACGTCGCAATTGCGATGTTAATGGGATATAAGAAAAAAAAAGAAAAGAAAACGTTGGTCATTTCTATAATAGCGCCGAGAGGGATTTTTGCAACCGTTGGATGAGGAGATCTCTGTGGCTAGGCATTTCTGTGGCGAAAGGGATCTACTGGATTGTACATTTAGAATCCAAAAGGCCAAGAAAGGTATGATTTTAAACTTCACTTCCTCCTCATTTTGTGTCACCCTCTCTTCCCTTTATCATGCAAACCTTATATTTAAGGATATGCAACATGATCTCATTTAACAAGAAAAATGTTTCTGCTATTTCTTCTCAGAAACCCTTCTTCAAACCCTAATTTACCATCGGGTAGTTTTGGCTAGCCGCTACTAGGTGAGAGTCTACTATTTCTAGCTTTCCAAAGGGCCAATGCATTTCATGAATTTTTGGAGCGGAGGATGAAGGCCCATGGAAGAGATATCTTTAAAACCCACTTGCTCAGATCCCCTAGAACTGTATTGTGTAGTCTTACGAGATATCATGTATGCTATGTGACAATTGTAGGTATGCTCATGTTTATTGCTGTGTATTTTCTTTAGAAGATTCATTTTGATATGTATACGGAGGAAAGTTTTCATAAATTTTGTTTTGATAATGCGTCTGATCATATCAATGGGTCAACAAGTTTTTGAGTTACAATTCATACTCTAGCACCATTTTATATCATTGAACTGTTGTGGGACAGGATGCCATTTTGTTAAGCAAGTCATCATGGCATTGAAATTGATGTGTTGCTCCTCCTTATTCAACAATCTACAATCTAACTGACCAACAGTTCAACCCAAACTAAACTACTAGTCATATTGAAAGAACTTTTCCTTCCTATACAATTTTGCTCATCAATCACTGCTTTATACTTTATTCTACTCACTGGTCCATTAAATTGAATTGCATATTCATGTTCTAAGATAACCCAGCTTGTAGAATCATAGAAAGGTAAAGGGATTTTACAAGGCATGGACAATCATGTTGCTAATGGAGACTCTCTCCCACAGGGTAGAATGAGATGAAATTCATTTTTTATAGTGAAATTCTAACCGCATATTTTCTATAGTAGATTCATTTTGATATGTATACGGAGGTGGAGATTTTTTAAATTATGTTTCATAATGCATCTAATCAGATCAATGGGTCAACAAGTTTTTGAGTTACAATTCATATTCTGGCACCATTTTATATCATTGAACTATTGTGGGACATGATGTCATTTTGTTAAGGATTTTTGTCTTCTTCATTTTTCCCCTCTCCCACAACCCCACAAATTTGGTTTTCAAATTCACTTCTACCAAAATTGATTTTATTTTATATAGCGTATAATCCCATAAATTAACAGATGTTTTATGATGTATAATCCTAGAAACTTAGAAATCTTTTATGGCATAAGCCTACAAACTCTTCTTGAATTTATCATTGGTGGCACTTTTATGGGTAGTGAGATTGCAAGCTAGCCAAAGGGCCTGAAATGCTTGCGAGCATTAGCTCTTTAGATAGGGCTCTACCTCACAATTATGCACAGAGTAGTACATTTGTAGTATAGTCAACAAAAGCACAAAAAACCCAACCAACAAAACCACCACCTTTGATGGACTTGACAGGTACTCCCAATAAAGTTCAGACAACTGAGTCTTAATCTTGATTTTATAGTAATTTTTTATGAGCACTTCTTTGATTTACTTACTAGGTTCTATGTCCCTTATTCTTGTCATAATAAACACATTTCTTATCCCTATTTTGGTTTTTATTACCATCTAGATTGAAGTGTTTGGAGTACTTCAGACTATAGGCTAAATCGTAAAATCTCTCAAAAACTTAAAATTCTAGACACTATACTTTTTGCATGTTTGATCAGTCAAAATTTGGGATTAATTACTCCAAATGGTAACTATTAATTAGTTCATGATTTACTCTAGTTCTTGGAACTCTAGCATATTGATTACTTAATTTTGAATATACCAACACTCTAGTTTTTTGCATGTGTACCCATTGATATTTTAAAGGTGTGTATTCACACATCTTTGAAGGAATGATGTTTTCTCTACATTATGGATTTGTTATCCATGCAAGAAATCGTTTGCCGGAGTTGGGATGTTAATTAGTTTTTACTTATTTTTCATGAAATATGTTGTAAATGTTAATGGGATTTTTTTATGCTATATTATTGGCTGAATAAACAATTTCTTAAGGTAGTCATTAAGTTTGTAATTGTAGTTTCGTGAAATTACACCTTTGACTTGTAATATTTTTTGCATGTAATATATGAATTCACTATTGATTCCAGGTGCATTAAGGGAGGATGAAATCAATATTGTCAAGGTGCATAAAGGGGGGATAAAGCCAATATTAATTTCAGGTGAGGTTAATAAACTATACTAAGGCAATGACCCATAAATTCTTAGTTATATTTGGATTCATATTTTGTTTTTATTCAGATTCATATTTTGCTTTTCCTTTTTATTTTTCCATTTAATTATTCTAATCAAACATATAGGTCAATAATATAGGTTAATTATATGTTGTTGGAAATATGAATTATACATGCTATCTTTGAAGAAATAGATAAATCAATATCATTCATACAAAAAAATAGATTGGTACAAACACACACACACACACACACACACACACACACACATATACACATATACATATATATATATATATATATATATATATATATATATATATATATATATATATATATATATATATATATATATATATATATATATATATATATATATATATATATATATATATATATATATATATATATATATATATATATATATATATATGTGTGTGTGTGTGTGTGTGTGTGTGTGTGTGTGTGTGTGTGTGTGTACCAATCTATTTTTTTGTATGAATCACATTGATTGATCTATTTCTTCAAAGATAGCATGTATAATACATATTTTCAACAACATATAATTAACCTATATATATGTGTGTGTGTGTGTGTGTGTGTGTGGACATATATATTCATGTATTTATACATACATACACACACACACACACACACATGCATGTGTATATATATTACAAACAGACCGGTTAATATTTTTGTGCATGTGCATATATATGGATGCATGTGTGTAAAATTGGATGTATATGTAAGTAGATACATAATAGATAGACATATGGAGCATGCATACATATTTGGACCAAAAAATTGGAGTAATATTTAAATATATAGATATGGACCGAGGATTGTATTGGCAAAATATAATGTTCAAGTTACATTGTAATGAGAAGAGCAAAATGCATGGCATGATGAATCATCTACCCGCCTTACAAAAAAATACAAATTTCTGGGACCTCTATAAGTAAATAGGGGAATGGTTTTTCTTCTACAAAATATAAAAAAACATTTTTTGTCAAATAATCATACTAGTTCTTATGGAAAATTTTACTACACCATCCATGGGGGAAGCATGGAGCAATGACCATCCGTAGTAGTGGCTGCAATGTCAAAACTTGATCCTGCATTTGTTTTCTCCTTGGAAGGTGTTATGGGAATTTGTAATTGGTCTATAGAAACCTAAGTGTTGATTGTGATGTAGAGTGGCATGCAGATGTGGTGGAAATAGTATAGATGTTTCTTCAACAATGCACTTTCCTTACTAACCCTTTAGGCCTATTAGAGGCTAAATACCCAAAATGACTCAACTTGGCTTCCAAATAGACAAGATAGATTTAGATGAAGTTCACAACACATATGCAATGGGATTCAACCAATTTTGTGGACCAAAGCAATACCCATTTGACAGAACTCTTCAAATCCCCATCTAGCCCTGTGAACCCCAATTAGCCCTCCTGAACCAGTTTTCCACTTTTTTCCCTAACTTCTTCCAAACAAGTAGACAAACAAATTATATTTTGGGATACTCTTTTCAAGGATGAAAAACATATGTCAAATTTAAACCCAACTCCTTTGGACCAGTTTGTACTTCCTTCACAATGTGGCCTTCAAATGGCATCAAAATCAAACAAATAACAAAGAAACTATGTTTTATCTCACTCTTCACCACTCCAAATTCTTAGCACAATCATATTATATCATAAAAATACTAGATCCAAATGATTTCAGTCACATTCATCAAGAATCATTCAACTCACCTTTATAGGCTCTCCAAACCCATGTTTCATGAGGGTTTCACCAAAATCCTATCTCCACTCACCTTGGAGATCAAACTATTTTTCAAACACCTTTAGATCAACACCCTAGGGTCTTCCAAGTCATCACACAACCCTATTCTTCAGGTAAATCTTCTGCTGCTACATGTTAGCCATCAATTTCCTCTTGGAACACTCCCTTGTCTTCAACATTTTCGCTGTCCTTTCAATATTTCTACATCATAAACTATTAGGCTGATATTGTACATGTTAGAAAACATTCCTCTCATGCCTCCTGGGCCCTAGAAGATCATGAGAGGCTCATTATTCACTAAGAAATCAAAACTGTCCCCAAAACTGTGAGAAATTTGTCTATTACAGTGTTAGTGGCATGTGAAATCCTTAAAAACAATCTGAAATCTATATAACAGTGAACCATGTAACAATAAGAACCCTCCTAATTCATATTCATGACAAGAAAAACCAAAGAAAAGTTCAAGATACCAATGAAATAGTGCAAAATGGAATGTTATTATTCACTATTTGAGACAGTTCGTACAAATCAATAATTGTCCTCCTTCAATCTACCCATACAATGGTCCTTTGGGTATTTATTAATCTTCCCCCCACTTTCCTCAACCAACTTTAGGTAGTTGGGAGGCTCAATTAAGCATAAAACAAACTAATACTACTTTCCATCCAAAATACTCATGTAGCCGTTACATACAAGATTTGAATTTTTTATAAGCAACAAACTATGTTTAAATGAACTTATTGAACATTTTAACTTATGCAATGACTTGAGACTGTTATAACATCCTACTAGACCCTACCTAATGACTTCTCTATCCTAAACATCCTCTAGATCCTCTTCCAGGGATCAATTACAACTTTTGCAATATGAATTTTAACAAGACATCATCCAACATTGTAACTTTTTGTCCTTTCAAATGCCATGATTGTCTTTAGGATTGACTAATTGATGACATGAGATGCTCCATGATCTCTTTGATGGCCTAGATCTCCACTATGCCCATGAAGAGCATATGATGCCCCTGCATCAAATTCACCACCTTGAAAGTTGTTCTTGTCCCAAGAACATTATCTTGCATTGATGACTGCTCTTTCTCCATGTTTCTGCACTTGATGCTTGGGAATGAAGTCCCCTAATGTAAAATTCCCTCTCTTCCTATTACTTGCATGCAAAAACTTCAAACATGGGTTAGCCTTTATAATCTCTGCCTTTGAGGCAGTCACCCCTATTGTTTCAGTTATATTCATTACTATCTGAACAATCCTCTTTTCTGGCTACCTATGACAGTGCCTTAACTGTCCTTTCACCTGATGTTTCTTCATCTCCTTACTATCATTATCATGTCCTCAGATAGGACAGTATCAATCACCCACCATTACTCCTTCACCACCTTGAAATTCTGCCCTTACCCCTGTCACAGAATTCAGTATTTTCTGTCTTTTACCCTTCATCACTTCCTATTGTCTTATCTTTGTTCTATCCTTTGTCTGACCAGTATCAAGTCCTTTAATACTTCCTATGATAAGAGACTCATTCCCTTTGCAAGGTAATGGTGTCAATTGAATCTTTTTTTCATTACTCCATAAGGTGTAAACATTGGTGTAGCAGTCATGTGCAACTCGCCTAGAGACTTGCCAAGTTCTACCTAGGATGACATGTGCACAGTTCATATTGACAACATCACATGGTACTTGATCAGTGTACTCACCTATTGAAAAGGTTACCATGGTCTGATGATGCACTATGAAATTTTGATTGTCTTCCACCCATGTAGCATAGTATGGATTAGGATGGTGTTGAATAGGCAACTTCAATGCATTGACAACATCCCATGAAATTAAATTGCTGCAAGTACCTGAATCTATGAATAATTTATAAAATTCACCTTGTATCAAATAATTTGTCCTAAAAATACTTACTTGTGGTGTCCATTCCTTGCCTCTCCTAAACATTAAGAATTCTCCTGTCTCAGGGTCTGCATTACCTTTTGGCATTTCTTCCTTGTTGTCTTCCTAGACTAGGTGTACCCTCTTCTCTTTGTCAGGACACTGGTAGGATTGATGCCCCACCTTTCCACATGTGAAGCATGTACCTATAAAAAAACCACTCCCCCCTCCTTGTCCACTCCTACCACCTCTCTAATTTTTTCCTCCTCTAGAATTAGAACTAGGACCTTTGTACTTCTCCTCCCAAACTTGAGTTGTTCTTCCTCTTCCTCTCATGGAAGATCCTCCCCTAGCATTGTGTCTTTCACTTCTCCTTTTCGGTTTCTCCTCTATCCTTAAAGCAATCTGATAACACTCTTTCACACTCCTAGGATTTGCAGCAGTAAACTCATCTTGAATGGCAAACTTCAAACCTCCTAAATATCTTGCAACCTTGACAACTTCTTCTTCATCCAAACCTGATCTCATGCTCAGTTTGTAGAACTCATCCATGTATGCCTTTACATCCAAGTCCTTTTTCTTTAAGCCCTGCATCTTCTTATGCATTTGAAATTCAAAATCTTTAGGAAGGAAATTACTTTTCATTTTTGAAACCATTCTATCCCAAGAAGTGATTTTAGACTTACCTTTTTTCCTTCTTTCAGCCTCCTCATGATCCCACCATAGGAGTGGATGCCCTTTTAGTTTGGTCTTTGCCAACTTGACCCTCTATCCCTCAGGTATATCATCACTTTCAAAATAAGCATCCATAGATGCAATCTAGTCCAGTAGGTCCTCTTCTTTTAGACTTCCATCGTACATTGGAATGTCTTTCCTTACCTTGTAGCTATCTCCTTTCATAGCTTTTAGGATCCTGAGTGTCCTTTGCTATTCAAGATCAACCTGTTGTTCCTCTTGCACTTCTTCATTATTCTCTTCTTCTTCTTCTTTAGTATCTTCATCATCATTTACTACTCTTCTCTGATTTGATTCAATTGTCTCTAGCCTTGCCAATAATACATTGTATGAGTCTTGCAACTTAGCATTCTTTTCCTCTAACTCTTGAACCTTTCTCGCCCAACCTGCATTCCTCGGAGCCATCATATCAAACAAATCAATTCAAATACAAGATACCTCTACTAGCCAATACCTTTTCCTCACCAATAATCCTTCTGACACCTTAAGTACACCTTTCAACTTTGGTACACACAAGGAGGAATTAAACACTCCAAGGTTTCAACAATGGAACCAATATACAAAAGACACCAAAAGACTTCAATGATGATGAAAAATTAACCTTCCAATACCCAAGGAGATCTTGTTGATGCTCTAATACCACCTAATGTAGAGTGGCATGCAAATGTGGTGGAAATAGTATAGATGTTTCTTCAACAATGCACTTTCCTTACTAACCCTTTAGGCCTATTAGAGGCTAAATACCCAAAATGACTCAACTTGGCTTCCAAACGGACAAGATAGATTTAGATGAAGTTCACAACACATATTCAATGGGATTCAACCAATTTTGTGGACCAAAGAAATACCCATTTGACAAAACTCTTCAAATCCCCTTCTAGCCCTGTGAACCCCAATTAGCCCTCCTGAACCAGTTTTCCACCTTTTTCCCTAACTTCTTCCAAACAAGTAGACAAAAAAATTATATTTTGGGATACCCTTTTCAGGGATGAAAAACATATCTCAAATTTAAACCCAACTCCTTTGGACCATTTTGCACTTCCTTCACAATGTGGCCTTCAAATGGCATCAAAATCAAACAAATAACAAAGAAATTGTGTTTTATCTCACTCTTAACCACTCCAAATTCTTACAAAAATCATATTATAGCATAAAACTACTAGATCCAAATGATTTCAGTCACATTCATCAAGAATCATTCAACTCACCTTTATAGGCTCTCCAAACCCTTGTTTCATGAGGGTTTCACCAAAATCCTATCTACACTCACCTTGGATATCAAACTATTTTTCAAACACCTTTAGATCAACACCCTAGGTCTTCCAAGTCATCACACAACCCTCTTCTTTAGGTAAATCTTCTGCTGCTACATGTTAGCCATCAATTTCCTCTTGGAACACTCCCTTGTCTTCAACATTCTCGTTGTCCTTTCAGTATTTCTGCATCATAAACTATTAGGCTGATATTGTATATGTTAGACAACATTCCTCTCATGCCTCTTGGAAACCCTAAGTAGAAATGTGGAAGTAGCCAACATCTTAACCAATGGTTCAGTATTGTACATGCTTGTTAAGATGCTGAGAATATCTAAACCAACTACTTTGCGTGTTTAGCTTGTTTCAGTAATGGGTTTGTTGATTCAGCATGCAACTATTATTGAAGATGAAGTGCCAAGTTCAGGTATAGTTTTAGTGCTAATTGATGCTCTTCGAGATAAGAAGGAAAAAGTGAGAAGATTTTCTATGGCAGCCTTAGGTGAACTTTTGTTCTATATCTCCACTCAGAGTGAAAATTCTCCGAAGGCTATTGTTGGTCTGGAAATTCCAGCAAAAGATAGCTGGTCATCACCATCTACATGGTAGGTTAGCCCCTAATTCTTGTGCCATTTATATCTGATATATGTGATGTAGAGCCTTGTTATCTAGAGTGAAAAATAGTGTTTTCAACTAAACTTTGTGTGAGAATTCAAACTCTCCTACCCCTGCTTATGCTAGGGCACTCCTTACCAAAGCTCTACACTATTGAATGAACAAGTCTTTTGTAAACATTCAACACATTATTTACCCGTAACTCCTCACAATGTTATTCATAGTCTTTTGTTCTATCAGTGATGATAGGTTCTTGTATACCTTGTGTACCTACTTTCCCACCAACTGTGCCAGTTTATTTTATGTATGTTCTTTGACAGTTTCATCACTTGTCAAACTTTCTACTTTGTTCTAGTCCTTCCCAATTTCAAATCTATTCCCGTGACAAACCAGTCACTCACCAATCTTGGTATATCCCTGGCATAGAGATTCAAGTGTTCCAAAGGCTCTTCAAAAAAATCACTCTGTCATATTTCATATACCGGACAGAGTGTTCTTCGAGAACAAGGTTCTCAACTAAACTCCAACTTCATAGACTTTCTTCATAGTCAAAGAGAACTAACACTCGGTCTTTCCACTAGACTCTTTAATCATAGGCAAATTGCGATGGGGGTAATTTGTACCCAGAACAGGGTAATTTGTCCCAAAAAAAAATTTTCATTTTATTTTGTATTCATCACAATTGCGACGCACACATAGCGAATTGCGACGGGGGTGCTGTATAGGCGACACCCACTCCCGTCACATTTGCTTCAGGTGTTCATCGCACTTATGACGGTTATTGCATGATCACATGCGGCTTCCCAAGCGCATGCGACCATGCGACAAGCCGTCGTAGTTGTGCGGGTATTCGTCACACTTGCAACAGTTATCGCATGATCACATGTGACTTCCCAAGCACATGCGACCATGCGATAAGCCATCGTAGTTGCATGGGTATTCGTCGCACTTGTGACAGTTATCACATGATCGCATGCAACTTCCCAAGTGATGGATTGAAGTTGTAATTGTGACAAAAATGGAAAGATGTCATATTTTGTGACTAAAAAATAGCGACATCTATTACTGTCGCAATTGCAACACATGGCTGTCACAATTGCGACACATAGTCATCGCAAATTGATGCCAAATTTATTAGTGATAGTAGTAGCAATAGAGACAGAGGGTACTAAGGCTGAGGATAGGGAAAATGGACATCCCCCCAAGGACTATGGGGTCAGATGCAGGTGCTAGCAATAGTGGGACCCAATAGAGGTCCACTAGATAGAGGATGGGGGAACCATCATAGAAGATACCTCCTGACAAGGAGGCATAGGTAGAGGATACCATCATCCAGGACCAACCTGCAGGAGGATAGGATCAATAGGTTCAAGAGGTGGTGCAAAAGAGCCAAGAGCTCATACAGTAGGTGAGGAGAGAGTGGGATGACTATCAAACCTAGGTCATCATCAAGGAGATGTAGGTGGCTGAGAGGGAGCAAGATATCAAAGAGCTCTGAGAGGAGCTGGCAAGGTCATGGCTAGAGATGAGATATGAGTCCGCTCAGGTACCTTACTACTATGTGGCATATGTTGGCATTGTTCCAGATCTATCAGAGTAGGTGCCTCTATTTTATGAGTACACTGAAGCACCGCAAGGACCTCCACAGGCACCTCCACAGGGACCACCACCACCTCCTCCTCCAGGTGGTGATGGGCAGAGTTATCTCATTTTGAAATTCATATTGTAGCCCATATTTTGATACTGTGCTTGAGTAGCACCATTGTTTTTGTGCATGACATCGATCGATTGCGAGATATATATATGAGATCACCTTTTTGATATCATTGTACTTGTTTATGTATTGCTTTAATGTTGATTTTCATGTTTTGTGAGATGTTTCCTAGATGATTTAGATGTATGGATTAGATATGTATGAGATGCACATGCTTTCTTTTATGATATGAATACGAACATGTTTTATTTTATGATGGTATATGAATATACAATGTGAAATGTGATGATAGATGGTAGAATGTATGATTTGATTTATGCTTATTATGGATGCACATTTATATGGATATGTAGATGTAAATGTATGCATATGAGTTTATGGATGTAAAGCAATGTATGTGGTACTAATCATCTCATGCAAGATTTTGCAATATATGATAGGTACTAACCAAAAGGATATTTTGAAGAGAGAGAGAGAGAGAGAGAGCGAGGACCAGACACTTGTGCAGCCAAGATGAACCCGGGGTGAAAGATGAGAACCTTCAATGAATAGATCCAAAAGAAGACAATTAAGAGAGCACCAAAACACTATCTCAATGCAAGCCTAGAATGAACATACAAGCCTAAGCTAGACACAAACCCTAGGACTTGGTTGTTGGACTCATCATATTGTCATCATAGAGTTTTTAGCAATGGACATTCACACGATGCCATACAATCCTCGCTGACATTGCAATGATGAGAATATGAATATGACAAATTAGTCTTGTATTTGTTGGAATGAGATGTAAGCATTAAGGCACAAGAAGCCATGATGACCTAAACACCTATTCCTTTTGATTTAGCAAGTTAACATAAGCATCAAAGCATAATTTCTAGAATGACCTGAATGTTTCTTGCATACAAACACGCCAAACACATGAGAGCTCTTTCCTTTGCTAAAGAATGCTCACAGTGACCCTTACGTTCACTTAGCAGGACAAGTGTTTGCAATTTTACTTGTAGTAGAAAGAAGTCACTCAAAATAGACAAGGAGAAGAACCAACCTCACCAAAGTGCCCATATAAAATGAGTCAAGGTACACATGGACAACCAACATGAGATGAAGGCTCTCATGGTGGACGCCCCTCTTATATAGATTCTTTCGATCATTAGAACTAAACCAACAAATAGAAAGCAAGAAAAGGTCATGCCCCCAAATATTTGCTTCTCTCAGTCTAGAAAGATGTGCTAGATTTTCTCAAGGAGAAATGACAAAATGAAAGAACAAACACACAAAAGATAAAAGCTCAACATGCTCTAGAGAATCACAAATTCAGTTTAAGTTTGTGTTCAAGCAGATTGAAGTCGGATTGGAAGAATACAGTGCAAAAAGTCATCTCAAAGAGAAAATTAGAGTGCTAAATGAAGTATTGATAGGTAGATGCAATGAGAAATGATGGTGACTGATAAAAGAGAGATCCTCAAGGAGAGAGATCTCAATGGTACTAGCGAAACATTAGGAGGCAAATGTAGTGAGAACCACTGGTGACTGATGTACGAGGGACCCTCAAGAAGAAAGATCCAAGTGATAGCTAGGTATTAGTAGGTAGATAGTGAGAACCACTAGTGACTAATACACAAGAGACCCTTGAGGAGAGAGATCTAAAAAATAGTTGGGCATCAGCAGGCAGACGCAGTGAGAACCACTGGTGACTGATGCAAGAAAGCATCTCCAAAAGTGATAGGACAATGCCTCCTAGACCAAGAAGATGACCCCAAGTGTGACAAGTTCTAATCCATGTAGAGTCAAGGAAAATCTTGAAGATAGGTGAAAGTGAATGCATGAGCTAGCAAACCAAAGCAAGAAACAAACTAAAGCAGGAAACAAGGAAAGCAAACTAAAGCAGGAATACAAGGAGACTAAAGATGAGAAGCAACTACACAGAGACAAATGGTGCTAAGATGAGATATAGCTTTAGGAAACAAGAGGTGCTTGTTTACCAGGTTTTCACCATCTTGGCAGAGATTTTATTTTTTCTACCATGACGCTTGTTTGCCAAGTTTTCATCAATGGCACATTTTTTCTTTTTCAATTTTTTTGTACTTTTCTCTTTTTTTATTTTTTTGTACTTTTGAATTTTATTTTATTTTTGTGTTTTTGAATTTTTTTGTATTATCAAGGTGCCTTTTTACCAGGTTTTCACTGAGATGGTCATTTTTTTAAAGACATTTTTCAATTTTTAGGATTTTTGACAATATACCATTTTTGGATTTTTTTAGGATCAATAAGTATGTACATGAGCACACAAGAAAGGTCTCAAATGTAGAATCTCTTTAGGTGTAGAGAATTGATCAAATCTTTGAGTTGTTCTCCTTTAGTAGTAGATAGTTGATAAGCACCAGACCCAAATGTTGTAGTGATAACATATAAACCAAGCTAGTTTGGTTAAAATTTTCCTTTCTGGACCTGTTGTTGCTGATTTTTGGGGTTTTCTCTCTAGATGAGATCACCCACTTGGAATTCCCTTTGTCTAACTTTCTTATTGTAGGCTTTAGACATTCTCTTCTGGTATGCTCGAAGATGATCGAATGCCACCTTTCGACGTTCATCTAGTAACTCTACCTCTTGTAACTGAGATTTCTATTTTCTTCATCAGTGATGAGGCCCCTCAGAGAGACTCACAATGTAGGAATCTCAACCTCAATAGGCAATACTTCATCTACTCCATAAACCAAGGAAAATGGCATGGCCCCTATTGGTGTTTGAATGCTTGTTCTATAGGCCCATAAAGCCAAGTTAATTTGGAGGTCCCAATCTCTAAAAGATTTGTGAACTGTTCTATGTAGGATCTTGAGAATTGTCTTGTTAGAAGCTTCTGCTTGTCCATTACCTTGGGGATAATAGATTAATGACCAATGCTGAATGATCCTAAATTTGGTGCATAACTCTTTTAGGTCCTTGTTCTTGAATTGTCCCCCATTGTTAGTGATAATGGATGAGGATACACCATATCTACAGATGATATAGTTTATTATAAACATAGCCATAGACTTGCCATCAGCTATAGTCATAGGGACTACCTCAACCCATTTAGTAAAGTAGTCTATAGTGGTGATGATTGTGCCCTTTGGAAGAAGATAGATGGATCTGGCCCACCAAGTCAAAGGCCCATTACTGAAATGGCTAGAAACTGATGAAAGGAATAAGCTCTTTAGCAGGAGCATGGATCAAATTTCCATGAAATTGGCACTGTTTACAAGCCTTGGCATATTGAATAGCTTCTTTCTCCATATTTGGCCAGCAGTAACTAGCTCTAATAAGTTTATGAGCTAATGTAAAACCACTCAAATGAGACCCACAAATACCTTCATGTACCTCAGCTAACACACATTTGGACTCATCGGGTTCTAGATACCTAAGGAGGGTACTGTCTAGACCCTATCTATACAAGTCATTTGCTATGATGACATACCATGAAGCATTATGAATTAGGTGACGCTTTTCATTTTGAGTATAGGTGTCAGGAATGATTTGGTCATAGAGGTAAGAATAGATATGGTGGTAGCGGGACAAATCATATCCAATGACTGAACAGATCATCCTAGATTTGGGAATGTCATAGGCTGGGTAGTGTAATGTCTCCACCAAGAATTCATGTCTGAAGTCATTTTCTAGCATCTATAACATTGAGGCACGAGTGGCCATAGCATTGACTTCTTTATTGTCTCCCCTTGGAATTTGCTGGAAAGAAATGTGTGCAAAATACTATTTGAGATCATCCACCATTCATTTGTAAGTTACTAGCTTGTCATCTTTTGTTTGATAGCTATCATTAACTTAGTTGATGACTAACTAAGAATTTCCAAATACCTTGAGCTCATCTACATGCCATTCAATGGCTATCTTTGTACCATTGATTAGAGCTTCATATTCAATGATGTTGTTTGTTTAGGGAAACAACATTTTATAAGGTTTGGGCAATGAGTATCTTTGAGGTGTTATAAATAGAATGCCTGCACCTGATCCTTGTTGAGTGAATGATCCATCAAAGAACATGCTCCAAGCCTGATGTGTGAGAAGCATGATGGTTTCATCTAGGAATTCAATGTTTAAAGGCTAGTTATCTTTCAAAGGAGCTTCCGCCAACTGATCAGCAATTGCTTGTCCTTTGATAGCTTTTCTTTCCACATACTCAATGTCAAATTTACTGAGTATCATAACCCATTTTTCTAGTCTACCTGTGAGGGAAGCCTTGCTTAGTAAGTACTTTAGTGGATCAATTTTTGCAATGAGCCTTGTAGTGTGAGCGGGCATATAATGCCACAATTTCTGTGAAGCAGACACTACTACTACACAATCTTTTTCAATGATAGAATAGTTCATTTCATAAGAAACCAATGTTCTGCTGATATAATAAATGTCTCTCTCTTTGTTGTTTTGATCCTCTTGAGCTAGGAGAGTACCCAAAGATGTGTTTGTGGCTGAGATGTATAGTATGAGCAGCTTCCTATGAATAGGGGGCATCAATATAGGTGGATTAGCAAAATATTGTTTAATTTGAGTGAGTCCCCTATCACATTCTTCATTCCATTCATAAGTCACACCCTTATGAAAAGTTTTAATGAATGGTTGTGACTTGTTAGCCAACTGTGCAATGAAGTGCCAAATAGATTGTGGCCTTCCTTGAAGTCCTCTCATCTAACTGATGTTCTTAGGTGGAGGCATTTTCATAATAGCTTGAACTTTCTCAGGATCAACCTCTATACCTTTAGCTAAAATGATGTAACCCAAGAGTTTCCTAGAAGTGACACCGAATGCACATTTTTTGGGATTAAGTCTGAGACTAAATTGTTCCATGCGGTCAAGTATGGGACCCAAATCTATAAGATGAGTTTGTCATTGCATGCTTTTGGCCAAAGTGTCATCCACATAATCTTCCATTGTTTTATGCATCATATCATGGAAAATGGTAGTGACAGCTCTCTGATATGTTGCTCCAACATTCTTAAGTCCAAAGGGCATGACATTCCAGTAGAAAGTGCCCCAAGAACACATGAAAGAAATCTTTTCTTGATCTTCTGGCATAATTTTTATTTGATTATAGCCAGAGAATCCATCCAACAAGGAATTCATTTCATAGCCTACTGTCATATCCACTATCATGTCAATATTGGGCAATGAGAAGTCATCTTTTGGACATGCCTTTTTCAGATCCCAAAAGTTTGTGCACACATGAATGGATTTATCATGTTTGGTGATTAGAACAATATTTGAAATCCACTTTGCATAGTCAATAGTCCTTATGAAACCAGCCTTAAGAAGCTTTTCTAGCTCTTCTTTGACAAAAAGTGCCACATGTGGATGCATTTTTCAAAGCTTCTATTTGATAGGCTTAATACCTAGTGAAATGGATAGATGGTGCATGATTAGATTGGGGTCCAATCTAGGCATATCAGAGTATGTCCATGAAAAGTTTATTTTCTTTCTTTGAAAGAAGCTAGTGAACTCTTCCTTTTCCTTTGCAGATAATGACTATGCTAGATGAATAATTTGTGGAGCAGACTCTGTACCCAAATTCACTGGTTGTGTTAGCTCAATCAATACTGATGATCTCTCTTGAAAGTGGCTTGGGAGTGTATCAAGTATCTCATCCTTGGGCACCTCAAAGAGGTTTTCACCCTCAAATACATCTTTTATTTTTACTATTTTTGGCTTTGATACTGCCACAATGTGGTTTTCACCATCAAAGCATCTATTTTTTCTTCTTTTAATTTTTTGACTAAGATACTTGATATCTACCTCTATCATGCTGAGATTGCCTTCACTAGTGGAGGACATTATAGGTTCAATAGCATGGAGGTAACAGGATAGAGTGTAATCATTTTGGAACGTTAGGACTTCATTGGATGAGGAAGGGGAGTTCCAATTTATCAGCTCAGGATTTTTGAGTGAGAGAGAAGTGGCAGGTTCAATTGCGTTCACAGTATAATCATCAAAAGTGCAGATGAGGAAGTCAAGACCTAGAGTGATCTCATCCAAAGGAGTGATTGAATCCCTATGAGACCCCATGTCGGAAGTAGAGTACAAGTTAACATTGATGGCCTCTAATTTTTGCATCTTAACACTAGACCCTTCACCTACTTTGAGAAGGTTTTCATATATATGAACAAAATTTATATCTACATAAAAAGCAGCATTAGATAGAGATTCAAACTCATACTCATGTGAGTCAATGATGCTTGATATGGGAATTCCATCAGCACTAGCTGTATCATCTAACTCATCTTTATTCCTTGTGGCATTAATGGTTTGCTAAAGTTGATCTTGTTCAAACCGCTTTTGGAAAGATGGTGGTATGTATTGTTCACCCTAAAAGCTAGCATTGTCAATTTGAGTTTCTCTCCATTGGTCATAAGAGAGTATATGTACTGAAGTAGTCTCATCTGAGCCTCTATCAGTCCCTACCAGATGGATAGGTATAATAGGTTCATCTATTTTTGCAAAGAGTGCAGCAAATTTTGGAGGAATAGGAATGGAAAAATGTCCTCATCAAAGCTGTTCTTTGATTTATCAGCTGAAGTAGTGCTTTCAGGTTCTGGATGGCATTCTAGTTCTAGTTTTGGTTCTGGTATGAATTCGTTGATCCCTAGATGAAACGGGATTTTCTTGAAGCCAAGACCAGAAGTGTCTTTGGTCCTATGACCTGTGGCTTCAATTGGTTCAATCAAGCCATTGTCATTCACTCCTATAGGACCACTTCCTTTGTATCCAAAGTGCTTCATGATCTTAAATGCTTCACTATAGGGCTCTTGTTCTAAGTCATGAGTAGGAGTGATTTGTTCAGTTGTTTCTTTTCCTTTATAAAGCCAAGCTATGATAGCTCTTTCTTCTTCCTCATCCTCTAGGGGTGTTGTAGCCTTGACAAAGGCACCATCATAGACTATCTAGGGAGAGATAGCAACATATTTGTTATTCTCAAAAGGTCTCCCATAAGAATGTGGAGATGGAGGTAGAGCTGCTAATGATAGCATAGGTTCAATTAGATAACCTCCCATGCCTATATCCTTAAGTTTCATAGTTTGTTCCATTTCTTTGAGCTTAGCATCATAGAATTTAGTGGACTCTCTATTAGTTGGAACAAAATTATCTATAGATTGTGTGAGGGTATTGCAAGAATAGTTTGTGTTGGCAAGCACTATCACTTCTACACCATGAAAAGGAAACTTGATGCATTGGTGATATGTAGATGGGACCACCTACATCTCATGAATCCATGGTCTTCCCAATAATATGTTGTAGGCAAGAGGAATATCAAGAACTTGAAAAGTAACATCTCTCTCAATAGGGCCAACACGGATTGGGAGCACAAGTAAACCTTGGGATTTGCATTCTTCTTCATCATAAGCTTTAATAGTAATTTTCTTGTGGGAATCTATGCAATCCTCATCATAACCTAGCTAGGTGAGCAATTTAGCAAAATAGATATTGAGGCCAGCACCATTTTCAATAAGCACATGACAGAAATGCTTGGGACCTATCATGACTTCTATGTGCAAAGGAGCATTATGTGGATGGCTTAGAGAGTGATCATCTTCTTCGGAGAAGGAAAAATAATGAGGCAAGGTCAAAGGACCCACCATAGATTGGAACTGGTCAAGATCAAGATCTTTGGGGATGTTTGCCTCGGTGAGGGCTTTATCTAGAATCTACCTCTGAGCAGGTGAGATCTTCAATAGCTCAAAAATGGTGATCTGAGCATTGGTTCACTAGATTTGATCTAAGATGCTATAACTAGCAATGCAAGGTGTAGGGACCGATTTCAAGGTTTTGTTGGTAGGACCAGCAATAGTCTTATCCGCAATTTTTTTTAGAGCAGATATAGGAGGATTGAGACATTTCAAAATAATCCTTCCACGTGAATGAGTAACAACATTGGCACAATCCTAAGGTTGATCATATTCAAATGAATGAGACATGGAACTACATAAGATGAAATGAGTCTTAAGTTTGGGAGCATCATCACCCCCCTTGAAAGTAATCACATTGTAATACTCAACTTCAACAAGTTCAATCATGTTAATGATATTATCATTGGTAATATACGTATAGTTAACCTTGGTGTTGGTATTCTTAGCTTTGGAAGAATCACCTTTCTCATGAGGAGGGAATGGATCCTTAAATGCCTCATGATCCAAATTCTTGTTATGGTTATCCATAACAATATCAGCATTGTCAATTAGATCTTGTACCTTATGTTTTAGATGGAGACAAGTAGAAGTCTTATGACCAATGTTTTGGTGATAGTCATAGTATATGTTGTCATTCAACCAATGAGGTCATGGTTGTGGGTCACAGAGATGCTTTTCCAAAGGAGCAAGTATCTAATTTTGCACAAGAGTTTTATAGACCACATCAAGAGGCTCTCCCAAAGAAGTGAATTCACTCTTGGGTTGGGAGGCCCAAGGTTTATTCTTAGAAAATCTTGAAGTTTGTTGATTATCCATTATAGTCTTTTCAATGGCCTTAGCCACTTGTATACTAGAAGTAAGATTAAAAATAGACTCTGAAGGCTTCATAGTGACATTGTCAACCACTCCATCATTTACAACATCTCTATTTTTGTTGGCAGCCTTTCCTTTGTCCTTTTTCAAGGAAAATCCTTGTTTGTTATCCTTATTCAAAGTTAACTCCCCTTTCTTAACCATAAATGCCTCTATCCTCATAACTTGCTTAATCATGTTGTCAAAAGTCAAAGGACCTTGTAGTTGCACTTGATATCCAAAATCTGGGACAAGATTGTCCAAAAAGATGTCAAGTTACTAAAACTTAGGTAATTTGTGAGGATACTTCGTATAAAGTTGTCTCCACCTTTGGAGAAAAGACAAGAAATGCTCTCCCTATCACTATTTCAGATTACACAAATCATGGATGTTGACAGGATGTTGAATGTTTTGCAAATAATGTTGGAGGAATAGATTAGTGATCTCATCAAAAGTCTTGATCCTAGGGGGTAATCGACAGAACCACTCCATAGCTGACCCTTCCAAGCTATGGGGAAAGAGTCGCATAAGATAAGTCTAATCATGTATGAATTCCATAGAAAAAGCACCAAACTCCCTCAGATGATCTTAGGGATTAGTAGTACCCATGTACTTGTCATATTTAGGCAACTCCACTCCTTTTAGAAAAGGAGGCATGCAAATACTCTTGTCAAACAAAAAAGGGCATATGTTGTCCATTTTGAACTATTGTGTGGGCTTATCCTTTTCCTTTGCAAGTTGGCTAATCTGGTCTTGTATATTCTGAATCATCTTTTGCAATTTGGTGGTTTCAGTCTCTTCTTCTTTAGCCACAAGCATCTCAACTTAGTAGTTTGGAGGTAACTTGGCCCCTTGTTGGGCCAACTCAAGAAAGTACTTGTCCTTTTCCTCTAGAAGGAGGACTTCTATCATTTTGACAAGACTCTTATTAGCTTTAGCAGCAACTATATCATTCTGAGTTATCACATCATCTTCATTACCAAGAATCTCATAAATGCTCGAGATTTGGTCTTGTTGCTGATCATCTTGGTCTTGGTCATGTGGAGGAGGGCGATAGTGATATGGTTGTTGACCACCTTGAGATTTGTTTTAGAATTGATCATCATTGTGAGACTGATTTTGGTCATTTTTAGATTGACCATGATGTTGGTCATTTTGAGGTTGCTTGTGAGTCTAATTGTACTCACCCTATTGGAAATCAAATGGGCCTCCCATTGTGTCAATGTGGGATTGTGTAGCATGTGTAGAGTCAAGGAAATGATGTGAATGATGTCAAAAGGGCACAACTAAGGTAACCTTTGGCATGTGAATAGGATCAAAAGGGTCAAATGGCTCGAGATCATCAATAGGTTTGGCCCAAGAGAGTGGCCTTTCAAATTCTTGTCACTCTGGGAAGAATGGGTTATGTTGCTATGGGAACAACAATTCAAGTTGACTTTGAAACAAAGGATTAAAGCACTATTGGAATACCGGTTTCTGATCCAGACTGAAAGCTGTAGTAGGAGATGAAGATAAAGATTCAGGTGAACTTTCTATCAAGATTCTCAATGAGGGAGAATGTGAGGATTCCTCTAGATACTTAGGTTGAATAATAGGTTTGGAGTGACCTCTTCCTTGGTTACGAGATCGACCTCTACTTTCTCTGATTCCACGAATAGAAAAAGTGTTTCCACTTCTTGTCATAATAGGCATAGACAAAGATGTGGTGAGAGAAGACTCAGGATAATGCTAGAACTTTGTCTTTAATATAAAAAAGGAGATAAATGGCTAGAACAACCAAGATGCGAGATGGGCCTAGCACAAATCATCAAGAGAATGGTTGGAACAACTAAGATAAGACTATCGTAATGCGAGATACAAAAGAACAAAGAAATAAGGTAAACAAAGGAGAGACAAAATGAGTCAAAGTAATAATTGATCAGTTCTCAAATCAAGACACTTAGTTTTTGATAGTAAACGATAGGGGAAAAAGAAGATAGACCCCAAGAAAAAATTAGATTGGGAAAAAGTTTGACCAGTTAATGGGAAATAGCTCTCTATTTTTTAAAATAGGGTACATGTTCGCATGAGAAAGTGCAGGCTCACATGAGAAAATGCCAGACTTCGTGAGAGAGAATGTTATCTCACGTGAAAAAATGCTCATTTTCAAAAACTTCGCATGCGAAAATACCAGTGTTCGACTATGCACCAGAATGTTTATAGCTAAACATGGACCCCTAATCCAACCATATACACAACATAGTCATTGCTCGATCATCGAATCATGAAGATGAGTATGAATTACCCAATTCACAAGATTCTATCAATTCAACCTGTTGCCTCCTAGTTAGCTGAGGTGTTTGAATTACTCTCAAAATGAGAGCCAACAACCAAAAGACCAAGCTAATATGAAGGATTTTGAAAGCTTGAAAGATGAAAAAATTGCAATTAATCTAAGATGAAGATGCAATTAATCTAAGAATGAAGTGCAGATTTTAATCTAAGAATGAAGTGCATATTTTAATCTAAGAACTTGAAAGAGATATCAGAATCAAGCTAAAGTAATAAGCAAATTACACTAATTATTAGAGTGCAATTATACTAAATGAGATTTAAAACTAATATGCAATAAAATCTTGGAAACATGAAATAATTGAGACAAAAATTGACTATAGTTTTGATACTCTCACAATTGCCTCTCCAAAATAAAGAAGAGAAGGTTCATAATATAGACAAGCCCAGAGACAGGATGAAGAGTTTCTTGAAAAGAAACGGCTGACTCTTCATTTCTATGGAGGGAGATGAGACAAATATTGAAGAATTATTTAATTAAAAGAATGAATTATTGCCACATGGGTGGCTTTTCAAATTATTGGAATTATTAAATTCAATTGAGAGATAATCCATTCAAATGACTAAATAATATTAATTCCCTTTATGTGTATTAGCTAAAAAGGGGGGTTTAATTTAATTTAAAGCACTTAGGATTTTAGAATTAAATTAATTTATCATAGGGATTATTTAGCTAATAAAGACAAATACTTAGGAATTAATTATAGTATGAGATTAATGCAATTTAGGGTTTTTGCAATTGACACCAAGCCAAATAAAGTCGGGTAGGAGAGAGAAAATTGCCTAGTAAAAGAGGACTTTAATGATGTAAAATTGAAGAAATGCACCAAAATTGATTGAAATTATAAGGTGCCAATTTTGGGGTATTACAATATCAAAGGCAGGTTAGATCTTGATCTAGGTTTACGGATATAGGTTTGAGGGTTCCTTCTTGTTAAACCCTAGTTGAATTGTTGTGGGCTAACAAATTATGATCTGGCCTACAATTGCAAAGGGTTTCAGGATGGTTCATGTGAGGTGAGATGCGGCTCCAGCATTGGAAAGTATGTTGAGACAACTTTCTACTAGGTTAGAAGCTATTGTAACAACCGAGAGAAGAGGAAGACATATTGAAGATGTTAGTGATGATGAAATTGAGGAAGAACAAGTTGATGTAGAACCTGCACTGACAATGGATCAAGAGAGGAAAGATTGTTGAAACCTTTGACAAAATTAAAGGCTACACCAAACTTTAATCCTCCTGAGTATAGTGGAAAATTGGATTATGATGAATTAGTGGATTGGATCACTAAGATGGAAAAGTATTTTGAATATGAAAATGTACCTGAGGAAAAGAAGGTGAAAATTGTGAGCACAAAGTTGAAGATTCATGCATCCTTGTGGTAGGAACATCTGCAATTGGATAGAAAGAGGAAAGGAAAAGACAAAATCAAGGTATGGAATAAAATGGTGAATAAATTGAAAGGAAAGTTCTTACCTTGTGATTATTAGATTAAGCTATTGAGGTGAATGCAAAGTTTGAGGCAGAAAGATAGCTCGATAAAAGAATATACTGAGGAATTCTATAGATTAGATATCAGATCTGGACATGATGAAGATGATGTGGAGAGAATTTCTAGATACCTAAATGGTTTGAGAGTTTCCATCCAAGAAGAAATCAGTTTGGTCAAATTGGAGAACATTGAAGAGATATCAATTTGCATTGAAAGCTAAGGAGAAATTGAATAAGAAACGTGATCAAAGACAAAAAGGTAGAGGTGGTAGATTCTCTAGAGGAAGAGGTAGATCTTATGGTGAAAATAGTAGATCTGAACCTAAAAAGATAACTCTGGATAAAGTCAAGACCAAGTGGAAAGGTGAAAGTTCATCTATAGGCAGAGGCAGTAACTACCGATGTGGTTATAATAGAGATGGTTTCTGAGGAACTTGTTACAATTATGGAGAAGAAGGACATAGATCATTTGAGTGTACACATGCAAGTAAGAAGGTCGGTAATAGTAGAAATTCTTTGGTGCAAGAAGAGTCACCGAATGAACCTGAGAAGGAAAATAACTTGATGGTAAGGAGATAACTTTGGAGTAAAAGTAATAAGGAAGATCCGGTAAGGAAAAGTTTGTTCAAAACCAGATGTAGAGTTTTTGATGAAGTTTGGAAGGTAATCATTGACAGAGGTAGCTCAGAGAATCTGGCATCTGAGGAAATGGTCACAAAGTTACAGTTGAAAAGGTTGGAACATCTGAAGCCTTGTCAAATTTCATGGATCAAAGATGAGCATACACTCTTGGTAAGTGAACAATGTTATGTGAATTTTAAATTTGGAAAGTACTATGATAAGGTGTTGTGTGATATCATGCCTATGGATTGTTGTCATATTTTGTTGGGTAGACCTTGGCAATATGATAGACATGCTATATATGATGGGAGATTACATAAATATACTATTTGGGCTGATGAAAGAAGGAAAATCTTGTTACATTTGATTGAAGAACCTATTATTAATGTTTGCACATCTATGAAAGTGTGCTTAGTGGAAGGAAGAAAGTTTTTTAAGGATTTGAAGAAGAATGATGTGCATTTTTCTTTGATTCCTAACAAACCAAGTAAGAAAACAAAGGATAGTGTCCCTAAGGAGATTGATAAGTTACTCACTGAGTATACTAAAATCATTTCTGATAATGTACCTGATGGTTTGGCACTGAAGAGAAGCATTGATCATTGCATGGATCTAATCCCTGGAGCTAGTTTAACGAATAAGGCACCACATCAGTTGACACCTACCGAGAATGATGAATTGAACCAACAAATTCAAGAATTGTTAGAGAAAGGTTTTATCAGAGAAAGTTTGAGTCCTTGTGCAATACCTGCTATATTGGCACTTAAGAAGAATAGATAATGGTGAATGTGTACTGATTCTTGAGCAATTAACAAGATAAAAGTAAATATAGGTTTCCTATACTAAGAATGGATGACATAATGGAAGAATTCTTTCAAGAGAAAAGAAGGTTTGTACGAGTGGTTGGTTATACCTTTTGGTTTAACTAATGCACCAAGTACTTTCATGAGATTGATGAATAAAGTTTTGAAGAAATTCTTGGGTAAGTTTGTGATTGTATATCTTGATGATATTTTGATATTTAGTAAGACCAGAGAAGAACATTTGTTGCATGTTAAACAAGTATAGAAGAGCTTGAAAGAAGAAAAGTTGCCGATAGATCTGAAAAAGTGTTCATTCATGAAAGAGGAAATTATGTATTTGGGATTTTTGATTTCAGCTGATAGTTTGAAAATGGGCCCTAAAAAAGTCAAAGCTATTTTGAATTGGCCTACACCTAAGAATGCTAGTGAGGTAAGAGCATTTCATGGTTTGGATAGTTTTTACCGAAAGTTCATTAGGAGTTTCATTTCAATATGTAATTCTATGACTAAGACTATGAGAGGAGATAAAAGGAAATATTATGTGTATGATCAAGAATTCTATGCTATTGTTCAAGCACTGAAGAAATGGAGACATTATTTGATATCGAGTGAATTTTTGTTGTTTACCAAACATAAGGCTTTACAGTATTTGGGTAGTCAGAATAAGTTAAATCAGAGACATATGAAATCGGTTGAGTATTTGTAGAGTTATACATTTATGATAAAGCATAAGAGTGGAATCACTAACCGAGTTTTTGATGCATTGAGTAGAAGACCTTTGATGACCAAGATGAAAATTGAAGTTCTTGGCTTTGATGACATGAGAGATTCTTATGAATTTGATCCTAATTTTTATGAGTCATGGAGAAAGTATAGAGAACCTATTCAAGATCAACCAAGTACTAAATGCGATGAATATTTTATTCAAGAAGGTTGTTTTTTAAAGGTATTTAGTTGTGTATACCGAGAGGAGCAATGAGAAACTAATTTGATAAAGGAGAAACATAGTAGTGGATTGGCTGGCCATTTTGGTGTTGATAAGACATTGAATTTTCTTAAGGAGAAATACTTTTGTCCATAGTTGTATAAAGATGTTCATAAATTTGTGAAAAGTTGTGGAATTTGTCAAGTTGCAAAAGGAGTAAGTCAAAACACTAGATTGTATACACCGATTTCTATTCCTGAGAAACCTTGGATTAACAACAATATGGATTTTGTTCTTGGATTACCGAAGATAGTAAGAGGTAATGATTCTATATTTGTTGTTGTGGATAAATTTTCTATAAAGGCACATTTTATACCTTGTAGAAAGACATCAGATGCAATACATATAGAAGATCTTTTCTTTCAGGAAATTTTCAGATTGCATGGATTACCATAGAGTATTATCTCTGACTGAGATAGTAAATTTGTTGGATACTTTTGGAAGACCCTTTGGAGGAAGTTTGGAATCGAGTTGAAATGTAGTTCTACATGTCACCAACAAACCAACGGACAGACAGAAGTTGTGAATAGAAGTTTGGGAAATCTTTTGAGATTCTTAGTTGGAGACACACCAAGCAATTGAGATTTTGTGTTGGCAAAAGTAGAGTTTGCATACAATAATTTAGTCAATAGGAGTATTGGAAAAACACCTTTTGAGATTGTAAATGGCATCAACCGATAGTTATATCTGATTTGAGGGATATTGCCAATGAAAGAAAGAGAAGTGTTGAAAGAGTAAAGTTTGTTGAATACATGAAGACATTGCATGAAGATGTGAAACAAAAGTTGGAAGCAAGTAATCAGAAATACAAAGACACAGTTGAGAGATCAAGAAGACATAAGACTTTTGCAGTCGGTGACCAAGTAATGGTTCATTTGAAGAAAGGCTAATTTCTTGTTGGAACATATGGGAAGCTGAAAATGAAGAAGTTTGGACCTTGCAAGATATTGAGGAAATTTGATAGGGGAAATGCATATGAGATTGAGTTACCTGATGACATGGACAGACCACCTATATTCAACATTTTTGATTTGTATGAGTATCATGAACCTGATGAAGATATGACAATATCGATGGATTATGCTAAGAAATAGAAGGAAGAATTTGAAAATATTTTGGAGCAAAGAATTGGTAGAAGTACAAGAGGAAAACAATATATGGAATATCTGTTAAAGTGGAAGAATAGACCAATTGAAGACAGTGCATGGATTTCATAATCTGAGTTTGATGCAACTCAGATTATACTTATTCCATGATTCAAAGAATCATTTCAAATAACCCCAGGTGTCTTATGCAGAGCATCTCAAGTCCTTGGAAATCTAGTGTCACCAAAAAGATTTTTGTAGGTTTGTGTGTTTCTCGGTTCCTTATTTGACCGAGTTACTTTGGTGTTGCTTAGTTTAATTTGTTTATCAATGTTGGTCAGTTATCTCTTTGGCACTCAGTGAATTTCCCTGGAGCTTGGTGATTCTTATCTAGTGCTCAGTTTCTTTTCTTACTGAGTTGTTTATTTTGGATTTTTGTTGAGGCTAACTTGTGCATTTAATTTAGGTCATGGATTTAATGTTGGTATCTATCATTGGGAAGTGTGTGGACCTAGATCTGGTCATTCCTTCCATTGATGGTGGATCTAAAGGCTGACTTGTTTGGTAGCCTCTTGTATAAATGTAGTTGTTTGGTTAGAATTTAAGGAGCAATTTTTGGAGTTAGAAAATAGAGTATAGAAAATTAGAGATTATTGGCAGATCCTCGCATGTTTGACGAATTCTATACTTGATTGTAATATCTGGCCTAAATCAGGAAGGCCTTAAAACCTGACATGTATGAATCAATTTTAAGTAATATATGAAAGTATCTACATTCTCTCTCTCACTGTTGTGTGTTGTTGCTTCCACATGTGATCTCTGCAAGGTAGATCTAGTTAGGGTGTGCCTTTGGCCCCTCTCCCCATCCTCCCTTGCGTCACATGTTGTGTACAAGAAAAATTTTATGGAAGAGATCTAGGACCTTATCTATATTGTTGGTACCATGGTTTAGGGGGATGGCTAACCTTAGCCATATTTTATTAGGGAATACAACGTTAAAATAATGATTGTGCCCTCTAAAAGCTAGTCATAGTCACACCAGTCAATTATTCTTCATTGAGAGATCAAACCAAATGCTAACGTAAATACATAAACATGAAAATAAGATATGGAGGAGTGTTTTATATTACTTAACCAAGTCTCAATCATGTTTCATCAACCATCAGATTTATGGATTCACTGACTATTGCTTCAGGACAATGAGATATAAAAATACATAGAAATAGATTTTATTAATGATAACCTTGTTACATCTCCATGGTTCTTCACACCACCTTTCTTCACACCCTTCCTCACATGGACCCCCCTCAAATAGACTCCATTCTCCCCAAATAACCTGACAACCACCAACTAACTATTTTTTAAACTGTTCCTAAACAGTCTAAACTGACTGTCAATAAAATAAACCAAAGATTGTTGTCAAGTTGACAATAAAAGTTGTCCACTCGACAACATAAAATCTAATGCCCATAATTAAAGACTAATAAAAGGTTTAAAGAAAACCATTTTAATCCAATCTAATCTATAACCCCCATATGACCCTTATAGGCCATATTTTGCTAATAAGAGGAAATTACATTTTTTTGCACCTTGAGTTATTTAACATCACTTTTAAGGCTCTATTGGCCATAATAAAAATTTTATTGACCTTATAGGTCTTTCACCAATTCATATTCTCTAGGATTAACATAATGACCCCTAGTGACCCCTAGGCACACTTTATCCTTTTAAATTACATAAAGGGTTACATCCTTGATCTCATAACAATATGATTAGTATATGAAAAAAAACATCATTGCATGACCATTGTTGGTCTATTACATCATCAAATGACCCTTGAGGGCCATGTTGTCTTCACCTCTATCCAAGGATCTATCAGTGACCCCGGTGCACTCCTTAGGTCATGTCCTTGACCTTGGTGCTCCTGCACCATGAGTGGAAGGAGAGAAGTAGGGTGGGATGTGTAAGAGACCAAATTTTTAATGATTCCAATCAACAAATAAAAATCATCCTTGCAATATTAAATCTCTACCCACGGGTACATTCACTACAACAGTGAATTAAATTGCTTATGGAAATGTGTTCTTGAGTGAATAGTTATATAAGATCATTGCCTTGTGTCAAAACCAAATATATCAATGATCAAATTTTTTAGATTCTAAGAACATGTATATTCAATGGAGGCTATAAGAAGGGATATTTGTGAAGATTTTCTAGATCTCTAAAATTCTACAAAATATCTTCTTTCCTGAGTTGAGGTGGGGAAAAAGTAACATAGCTCTATGAAACCTTCACAAATATCCCTTCTTTGGCCTCCACTCATACCTCTTCTTAGAATCTGGAAACTTTTCAAAGAAATAGGTGATGAACATGCAGATTTTCCTAAGCACTATTGGGATCTGACCCAACAACACATGTACTATTGTGAAAATCATGACAAGTCCATTTTTTGTTGGGTCTAGTTCCCAGTAATGCTTGGTCAAATCTACATGTTTTTCAAATGTAAATAGAATACTTTGTGCCTGACATACTTAAATGGAATACACCAAGAAGTACCAAATGATGAATTCTCAATTGTTGTAATGGAAAAACATCATAACCATCCATTTCTAGAACTTGATTTTCTATAGTCTTAATGATTTTTCTATAGTCTTAATAATTTTTCTCATTTTTTTGTCTTTTGTCCCTTTTTTATTTCCTATGTCTATGCTTGGTGACAAGATTTTGAACATTGTTGATAAAGTGGGTTTCTTTTTTTGATTTTCATGGGGTTCTACATTGTTTGTTGCTCTTGATAAATTAGGCCTTGAATTTGGATATTTGTTCACTATTTTATTTCAGCTTGATATTTCATTCATTTTTCATATACATAGAGACTACACATGCTGATAAAAAGATGAGCTATTTGATTTAGGTTTACTATTCATGATTGTAAATGGTCAATATTTTTTATGGTACTCCTTGGTGTATTCCATCTAAAAATAATCATGTTTCTATGGCTATGATAAATGTCCCTCTTTGTTGAGAAAATTAGAGTTAGAAAAATGGTTGTTCAATGACTCTATCTACCATTAGAGCTATTTCATATGCACAAGTGATGAACATGCAGATTTGTGTAAGAACTACTAGCAGCTTATGCTGCAACACATGTACTATTGTGAAAAATCATCACAAGTACATTCATTGCAGGGTCTATCTCCTAGTAATGCTTGGTCAACAAATTTGTATGTTTGTCACCTGTGCATATACCTTTTCTAATCGACTCTTATATGCACATGTACTATTGTGAACATGAAAATTTTCCAAAGCACTACTAGGAGATTGCCCAACAAGTCATGTACTATTTTGAAAATCATATCACAAGTCCATTTGCTATTGGGTCAAGTTCCTAGTAATGATTGGTCAAATCTGCATGTTTATTGAATCTAAATGGAAAATTTTGTGCCTAACATACTTAAATGGAATACATAATACCAAATGATGAATGCTCAATTGTTGTAATGGAAAAGAATTAGAATGTCCATTTATAGAATTTGATTTTCTATAGTCTTAATAATTTTTCTATAGTCCTAATGATTTTGAACATTGTTTACAAAGAGTGTTTCTTTTTGTGATTATAGTCTTAATGATTTTTCTATAGTCGTAATGATTTTTCTTATTTCTTATCTTTTGTCCCTTTTTTATTTCCTATGTCTTTGCTTGGTGATAGGGTTTTTTTACCTTCTTTTGATGGTATATTTCATTCACTCTATGTCGAATACTATTTTGTTCATCATTTTATTTCAGCTTGATATTTCATTCATTTTTCATATGCACAAAGACTACACATGCTAATAAAAAATGAGCTATTTGATTTAGGTTTAATTTTCATGTTTGTAAATGGTTAATATTTATGATGGTACTCCTTGGTGTATTCCATATAAAAATAATCAGGTTTCTATGGATATGATAAATGTCCCTTTATGTTGAGAAACTTAGAGTTGAGAAAATGGTTGTTCAATGATGATTTGTATCTACAGGTTGCAAACAAATTATCTTTCTTCCACCAACAAGTCATTCCATTCAAGAAAGACAATGTCTGATAATATCAACCCACAACAAAATAGGGAGACAATTGCTAGATTATGGTCTAACTTTAAAAGAAAAGGTGATGGAAAATGTTATTGTCTCTGCAAAATTTGTAAGGGCTTAAAGACTCAAAGATATCTAATCAAAAAAATTGAGGAACACTGTAGGAAGCATGGTCACATTGAAGGGGGAAATGAGTTTTATCCATTGGTATGTATTTTAATAATTTATAAAATACATAAGACATGATTTGATGATGACATCATGGTCATGGTTAATTTAAGGTCATCATTTTGATATAGTTCAACCACCTTGGGTTTCATGTTATGGACCATGAAAATCCAGAGAATGTGGATTTCCAAATGAGGGAACATGGAGGTGTGAATATAGAAGTAGAAGGTAATGATCCCATGGAAGAAGATCACGATGATCAAGATGATGATGATGTAGATGACCTTGATGTAGCTATACTTGAGAAGGCATGTGAGCCCCTATACGAAGGCTCCCAAACAACTCTTCTTGTTGTTGTATTGTTTTTGGTGAGCTTGAAGGTTATGAATGGTTTATCCAACATAGAAATGACACGCATTTAAGGTATGTCATCTTTTTCATTTTTTTAGTCATAATTCCCTTACAGTTAACAAAGGGTGAATCATGTAGAAATTAATATTCTTTATATTAACAAATTATATTTTTGGTTGTAGGTTGATAGGTGAGTGTTTGTTACCACCATTAAACATTCTACCTCACTTGTACCAAATATTATCTACCATTATGAAAGATATTGGAATGGAGTATCAAACAATACATACATGTTTGAATGATCATATTATATATCATAAACAACATGAATTTGCAACAAAATTCCCTTATTGTCATATTAGTAGATATCGATCAGATCGAATAACAAAAAAGGTGCCTCGCAAGGTTCTTCCGTATATTCCCATTATTCCATGTTTGCAACGATTATTCAGGTGCAATAGCTTGGCATAATTTATGGATTACCATACACACAATAGAAGTCAAGATGAAATTATGCAAATGCTCATGGATGGTTTGACATTTAAGAAAATAGAGAAAACTTGGCCACACTTTAAAGAAGAACCTCATAATCTCAAGCTTTCATTGGCAATGGACGATGTCAATCTGTTTGGAGAGATGAGACTATGAGGGACTCATATAAAAGGAGTCTCATCCAGAACCCAAAGTATAAGCGTCCTCCCTTTATTTCAGTAAGGGATTGGAATGAGTTCATTTTGGATGCAAAGGAGAAAGGGGATGCTCAAAGAGAAATTACACCAGCAAATGAGAGAAGAAGGTATGCGATAGTATTAAATACTAGTAGAATGTAATAATGCACTAATTAGTGATCTTTATATCTATATCATCTAACATATTCCAAACTTTTCATAGGTTGTAGGACACATCAAAGGAGATAAAGGCTAGACTGCAAAAGACTGGGCAACACAAACTTGGCTCTGGTGGACATTCAAAAATTAAAGGATGAATTTTAAGTAGCAATAAATGAATTCTAGATCAAAATTATTTATAAAATGCAAATGATTTTGTTTAATCAAAAAATGCACCTGGCTGAGATTTTAATTTATAGGCCACAACAGAACACAAAAAAATTGGCTTCAAGGAAGGCTATCAAGTCATGGCTGAATGCCTACGCCAAGCTTCCACTAGCCCAACCCAAGAGTCTCCTGCATCAGTTGAATAGGTAAATATGCCAAAAAAAATATTTGAAATTGAATACTTGAGCAACAATATATTTGATGTTAATTTCAAACATAAATTGATTATTTTTATTTTTAAGAAGCAAACAATGATAATAATACACATGACATTGTAATGCAGCCTCATAATCCTAACACAGAACCTATGCCACATGATGAAGGCCTTGATGTGCATCATAGTGTCGATGGAGGTGTTCATTTTCTATTGAAAATTAATTATGTAATTATTAATACAATTTAACATCTTAAATTGAAATTGGTGTAACCTTTTTGTGTATATTTTAGAGCATATAGATGTCATGTTGAACGAGTGGAGGACATTCCGAGTGATCACCATGTAGATGATGTGGCACATTTAGGTAAATAAAATCTATGTTTTTTTCTTTTAAATTTCTTTTTTGATTTATAGTTCTTTTAATTAATGAAATACTTATAACACTAATATAAAATGGTGTGAATTTAACACATGTTGTAGTTGTTATTGCAGCAGACCCCCCTTTGGTGCAACAACCTCCTATTCATGAACATATGAGGAGGAGACATGTGTTGAGATTAGAACCAGTAGAGGAGGGGAATGACGAGGATATTGATGCTCCGCTTAGCCGTTACCTTAGAAAAATGGGCAAGAAACCAAAAATGAAATGATTATAATTAACATTTTTTGCTAATGAAAGAATGTTGTCTTAATGGATGTAATTTTGTACTAGTAAATGTTGATGAATGATGTGTTAATCAATTATTCATGAATGTTGTGTGTTAATGAATTTTATGTGTTAATGAGTATTATGTGATTATAATGATTGAATGTTATATTTCAAAAATGGATTAATGAATGAATGAATGTTATTAGATGTTAAAGGGGAATTTAGAGTGATGTTAGGGGGGGGGGAGGGGCCAAATGAGCTTCCACCTTCACATGGTTGGCCTTGTTAATTAGATAATATTAAACTATTCTCGAAACTAAGTGAAGCTCAAACTAAATCAATGACATAGATTCAATGGTCAAAAACACCTACTTCTTATTCCGTATCATTTCTCATTCACTTTAATAAATATTTTACTTCTTAAACATTTTCATCAACCAATCTTCATCACCATGTTCATCAAATTAGATTTATAGATAAGAGAATGAAAACCACAAAGTAAAGCTTGATAGAAAATCTCAAATATACACCTAACAAAGATTCACATTTTATGAATTCTATGGCACACTAAGATTGATAGGATAGTGGATGGGTATAACTATATTAGGGATGGTGGAATTGATGTTATTAACATCAAAATATGTTAGATCCACCTTGGGTAGACCCTAGGAGTAATTCTATCAAGCTTTGCACAACATCGCAAAATGTTGTCAGCAACATTTGTTGTAAAAGTTGCTAAATGACAACTACTCTCCACCTATTCATCTAATCATCAAACCCTTGTTCCTAGGGTCATCTATCTAGGGCCTATGCAAAATCAACTTCATAATCATCTCCAGATCAATTCGTTTGTTCTAACACATCATTATGGATACAAACATTTGTATTGCATCATCCAATGTAATTATTCTTAATGGGAAATGCTTCCCAAGTGACTGGTGTCAAACTAGCTCTCCTTCACTCAAGAAATTCCACCATTATTTGGTCTTTAACATCAACACCCCTTATCAAGCTGCATAGGAAAATTATAATACAAGGATAATATACATCTTTTAAACCTCTCCCACCAATCATAGTGGCCATAGGGGTGGGAGAGTGATGAAAAGGTTGTATGGTGGTCTTCATTCTACAAATTATGAGGGACTTCACAACTTATTTTCCCGCTTATCCACTAGGCTTCCACAAGGATCATCTCCTTTGATCTACCACACACTATGACCAATCAAAGTGCATAAACAAATTATGGTGCCACCAACCACTCCACATCATTGAAAACACCTCAATGTCCCTTAATCCAATTAGTGAATTTGACCAAATCACTTTATCAAGCCAAGATCCCAAACCGGGTGCTAAACTAGGCTTATTCTCTTAGTAGCACTGCCAGACCAGTTTTCCTAGGTTCTTGAAAATCTTTCCCAAAACACTTAGGAAAAAAAATACATATTAGGATACCCTTTTCAGAGTTAGACAACATATCTTGAAATCAAGTACAACTCTTTTGGACCATCTGTCCAAACAATGACTGGTGCATTGTAATTACCCCTCTATTAGGCCTCCTATTATAAATGAAGTTCCATCTACTCATCCACCTAGACTTCCCTAACCATACACAAAATCTATATGCAATTCCAACCCAAATATTTTCAACTTTGTAAGAAGTTTCAATTTGTTTTAACACCCCAGCAACCTAACCCTCTCTTTTAGGCCATATACCCTAGGCTTGCTCAAATAAATACCTCTACACCTTTCTAGATCCCTTAAATGGATCTAACATCATCCCTTGACCATATCATGACTATCCAAGAAAATAAAAGTGGTCCTCAAATGGACTAATCATCTAGACCATGACTAGTCCAATTCCAGTGACCCTTCAATAAGTGAATCTCATCAATCTGAGATCAAACGCTACCATCCCCTGCATGTCCTACAATAAATACATGAGGAAACATATTGATACCACCAATGTATCCTTCTTCATATCCCATATCACCCTTGGTTGAGAGGATTCATTCATAACCTGTCATGACACCCAAACAATACACAATGTATACTCTGACTATACAAGAACAGTCACCTCTATGCAGTTTTTAAACACACTAAAACTTCTCCAAAACCCTTTTAATGTATTAAGGAACATAACATAATATTAAACCATCTATTTCCATTCATATTCTCCATGAAAGAGAAATTTTGAGCATCAAATACACCAACTGTACCCTCACAGGCAATGATAGGGTCTTTTGAAATGTATTTACATTTTATTGTATCAAGGCATATGTTACAATGTTTTTATAACACAAAACTCTTAAAAATATCTTCTTACTCCTCTTCCCTCTCCTAACTCATGACTATACCATCAAATAGCAACACCAAAGACCGGTTGATGGTTAACTTCCCTGTCAACCACACACAGTCAGTTATTATGACTATTATAATTAGTTTTTTGTTTATGTTAGTTGTCAACTTCAACAACTTCTACCCCATTTCATTCATATCAACCTTTTAGAAAGACTATCATAATTCCATTTCCCTCCTAAACCCTTACTAATCCCAACTAAGCCTTTGTTTAGGCCTATTTTTCCATTATAGGTAGATTACACACTTTGGCACTTTTAGTGCTTTTACAACATTTTATTGGCCCTGGTGGCCACATTACATTTATTATAGACCTTATAGGTCTTTAGATCCCTCTACTAGGCTAGGATCAACATAGTGACCCTTAATGACCCCCCTAGGTGCATTTTGACCTTATAATGCCATTCACCTCCTATTACATACCTTTATATGTTTAGGCTTATTACATTCAAATGCATCAAATACAAAATGGATCACAAGTCCAATTACATCCATATTTTGATCCTTCTAGATCATTCAACCTTCATGAGTCTAAATAATTCTCTTTTCATGCCTTTTCCAGGGTGCCTTGCACTAGAGAGTTACATCAACTTAAAGGATTTCAACCTAGCAATGCTGATTGCACCCAAAAATAGTCACATACCCAAATACTAGTCAATCTCTCTATCTCAAGAACAATCCAAGCATGATATAGTTTCTTAAATGTATAAATAAAACACTAGTCCATGATTCTACATTATAACCCATCAAGATCATGTTTTAAATGAATATGAGAATTCACTCTTACCTTGTTACAGTGGACTGTACCCATGGGTAGAGACATGGTTGCAAGAATCACTAGTGTTTATTGATTTGATGCATTACAAAAATTCCCCCTTACATCACCAACTCTACATCATGTCTCCAAACCCATGGATCAACATTGATATAGACTTCTAATTCCCTAAAACCAACTGCAACCATTTCTAACTACCCCAAAAATGTCCCTAAATAGTCTAAAATTGACTGTCTCAATAATATGTGATTTAAATATGTTTGAACTTGATCTATTATACACCACACATATTGAAAACACTCCTCAGGTATAGTTTATGGACCTCCATATTGATATTAATGTTTTGTATTGACTCATTTTTCAAATAAATTAGATAGTTTTAAGTTATACATAAGGACATATAGAAGTTATACTTTATGTAATCAAGTATTTCCAATAATGACTTTCTTTAAAATGATTTCTTTCTTGAAAGAAAATAAAGCTAATATGTACTACCATTGAAATCTATGTCTACTATTTAGGATACAGAGTTCCTAGATAAAGTCTAACACTTTCACTTCTTTTCATATATACTGCAAACCCATTGTGAAAGAAACTCTATAGGTGCTAGGTATTTTTCATTGTCACACTTCTTTTCTCTTCTTCCATGCTTTAGATCCACTACTTTTTCTATTTTTGTGTTGAGCATTCTTTCTAATCCACTATTAACATTGCATTGTACATGATTAATTACAATAATTTTACCACTCTTTTGTACCTTGTATGGATTGTCCTTGTGATTATGGAATATAGTGTCCTTATTACTTTAACGTGTATCATTGTGATGGTGCATCATTTTTCTTTCAGTGTTGTTCTATATGACTGTATGGATATGGTTTTGCTTTTAGATTCCTTTGACAGTCATGATTGCATATTCCTCTTCTTATAGTAGCCTTTTTTCCTTTGAACTTGAGACAAATACATCTTCTAACCTTGCCATGACTGTATTATGAATTTTATCTTTTTGACGCTAATCATACCATGTCCTTGAGTACTATATATTTCTGCTCTTATCACTAGTACTCATGTTGGTGAATTGTAACTTGATATTCTGTACCTCCATGCCTATGAATACTACATATCTTCTTTTGATTGACATATAATGAACATGATCTAATACTGTGAATTCTATTTCTTCCTTTCTTAGATAAGAGATATTGTCTCTACTTTCACTAAAAATTCCTATGCCATTTTGATCTATTTTCTATGACAACATGGTAGAACTGTTTCCATATCAATCTTCTATTCACCTAATGAAATTCATTTTGAAAGACTAATGTTATGTCTCATTCATGTTGTTGTTTGGGAAGTCATTATTATACTTTATGTACATATTTAATTGATGATCTTTTGTTGTCTTTTAATGACCACTGACCTTTATATCATTGATTTAAAATTTGACATTTGGAATTACTATGTCTCTTTTTGGTACAAGCAATATATTCTCTATTTTTCATTGAATATCTCTCTTTTTGGTACAAAATGTAGATAAATAAATGTGACCCTGAGCTCTAACATCATTTGTTAACTCTCCCTATATGCCTTTTGGATGGTGAAGTAATTGGAACTGAAGCTGAAGAGAAAACTAGGGACGTTGCCAACAACTATGGGATTCGTCATTCTAGGGAATGACAGGCTCCATTTCTTTATTTCCATTTCATCTTTCTGTGCATATGTTTACTTTAGTATTAGTCCATTAAAGTTGTCATTTTATTAATTTTGTAATTTTGAGTTTTGTATCTAAAGTCTAACGTGAATTTTAATGCATCTACATCAACCTTACTTGGTATTTTTTATATGTAAAACTCAAATGTGATATATTCTCTTTTACTCCACTTTGGCCTCTTATCACCTTGATTCATTTCAATTCTCTTTTGTTTGTTTTAAGATGAGGTTTGTTGTGAGTAAATCTTTTGGTTTTTCAAGTGACAAAGGCAAGGAAGAGTAAAATGAGCTTACAATGGAGTTGCTTTTCCTAATTTTTTCAATTAAATTAATATACACTTATCACTGCCAAGTCAAGCTATCCATTGGCTTTGAGTGAGGAGATCCATCTTCTATTTGAATACTTGACTCACACATCAAGAATTCATTTCAAGTTTGAGTGTCATAAAATCATCAACCCATGTGAATATTAAGTAGTTTAAAGTTAGTTGTTGACATTTGGAAAAGAGATATGCATAAAAAAATTCTTTGTGATATTTGTAGATGAGTACCATTAAGAAACATATCTTTGGCATCATGTTGAATTTTTTGGTGTTATTTGATTAGTTTGGTCTACCTTCTTTTGGCACTCATATATTCTAATTCACCCTTCATTTTGCATCTAATATTTGTAGAAATTTATATTTTATTTGACATTGAGTTTTTTAGCAAATGGCTTTAATTCTATTAATTTTTCTTTACGAGAAAGAGATGTTATCAAGTGAACAATAGATTTAATGCAAGTGTTTAAAAGAAAGAAGAATCACACAGATTTCCATAGGACATTGATTTCCTTATTTATAAATGTCAAAAGTATAGTATCCCCCACAAGCATTTAAATAAGAAAGCATATGAAAAGAAAAGGGATAACGTCATTTCTTAAGTGACAAATACCAAGTTCAGACTACTGCATGTCTTCAAATCCTTCCACTCTACTAGCCACAAATGCTTGCAAGAGAGAAAGAACACAAATCTTAGTCATAGAATATTTTATAGTTACATAAAGTGATAGTTCTTGCAAGATTTGAAAACATCAAATGATAATTATATGATAGGTATAATGATAACAACAATAATATTATTCATGATAAGGATTCAAAGGCATTTGCATGACTATGTGAAGACAGTCGTTTCTAAAAAGAGTTTTCAATGCACAAATAAAGAGCAACAATATAGTAATAAGATGTTGTAATGGATCAATAGCACTGAATATGACTGTTATAATGTTTGAGGACAAAATTCCAATAAGAGAAAGTAAACTTTTATAAGAATAAAGTGGAGGCATTTGTATATGTTTTCATGAGGATAGTCAGAGTTAAAGGCTAGGAACAAGTGAACAACCAATAGGCATGCTATAATGAAATGAAAATAACCAATGGTAACCAACATGTGCCACATGCAATCCAATAGAAAGATATGAACCAAGAGAAGATAGTGTTAGGAATAGCAGAGGTTCATACACATGGTAGAGATTGAAGAATTAAGGAAACTATAGTTGAGTCACACATGTCAAGTTTTGGTGCTTGGAGATTCCTATTCACTCTTTAGGTATTTAATCATCTTCAATTCATTTTTATTTTACAAATGTCCTATATGTATTCTAATAGGAAAACAATGACATCAATAAAAAGAACAAAGAATAAAGAATGTCACATGTTATTTCATCATTGAATAATAGTTGTATAGTTATTTGAAGAATTAGAACATTCATATGCAATAAGCAGTAAGATCTTAAATAAAATGATATGAAATTTTCAAAAAAAGACAAAGATAATGATTACAATTAAAGCATGATTTATGAGTAAGAAATGTTGGTTTCAATATAAACACGATGATAGGATAGTGATAAACTATGAAGTGTAATAGTGAACATCAATCATATGTCAAATGATAGTCATCAATTGATGCAGAAAAATTGTGTAGAGTGGGATGGATCAAAAAATGGATTTCTAATGCCTCATGAAAATGAGAGCCATAACTATTGAAGGATAGCATTCAAAATAAATATTGTAAAAGAACAGTGAAATATGATTTTTTATATCAAAGATATGATCCTCGTGTATATTTGATGGTAGGAGTATGGAAAAATGGATAGGGCATCAAAGCACTATTTTGACAGAGTTAAAGAAAACCATGATAAAAATGGTCCTAAGTATCCATTAATAGTAAATAAGAATATAGAGATTGCAGCCATCAATTAATTGGATAGTCCAAGTGAAGATGCACAATGAGACCCAAGGTCAAGAGAACAAAGGAAAGACATTGTAGTGACATCATTTTTTGAAAATAGTGATATGTGGGGATTTTTATATTATAGTGAAGATAAATACTTCAAATAATGGATGATTAAAGGAAACATAGTGGTTCTATGATATAGGGATCATTGCCATAAACAACAAAGACCACCAACATTGTATGGAAATAGAGATATTATGGACACGAGGACCAAGCACATGATAGTTGATAGTGATATGATAGTGGTAAATATCAATATGAAACTGATGTACTCATCACTCATAATGAAGACCTAAATAGTGGATGTAAAGCAAGTAGTGACTATTAAAAGTAAACAAATATGTGCAAGGTATAAGGATAGATAATATTTTGGGGAAGTGATTAAGAGAAGATAAGTATGATTTTAATTGTATATCATGAACTAAAGTAAATTTTTTGAGTTGTAATCTATGATAATAAGTAAAGTTTCTTAATACATATGCATTCACTTCCTCAGCCTTTTGACTTGAGGATGTAGTTTTCACTATCTTTAGTTCAAGGGTTGCATATATTATTTTGAGAGATCTTTCATAGACTTAAGATAATTTTATTCCAAGAAGAAAACATTAGATGGCACCCATGAAGAAAACATTAGATGACATCCATAATAGCCAAATCATGTATAGATGGCACCCATAAATCCCTATAATATATTAATAGATCTCATAATATATTTTATTAAAAAAAAAAACTTAATTTGCTGTCGATTTTTTGACCACCAAAGACTGTACATTCAACGAGAATTCTATACTCTCAATGAGTTTTTCAACCATCAGTTCTTGATATAACTACCTTAAGTTTGACTGCAATGCTATACAGTCGACATATTTCATTGATCAATTTTTTGACCATATGTGGTAAAAAATGCAACCAACATTGGTCGAAAAAGATGAAAGATATGTCTGACATTCTTCCAAATTGAAGTGATGATTTCAACATCAGATTAGTCGATAGTTCGACAACTATAAAGGTCAAATATGAGATAAACATATAATGTGTCGAATAATTGACACAAAAAGTTTGACAATAATAATGGTTGTTTGGTTGACCAATTTGCATTGAAAAATTGACTAATCATCATCAAAATTCAAGCTAAAATTTACTAGTCCATCGATCGATCGATCACCTTTGCCAATAATTTCACAAGAATTATTATCACCCAAATAAAATTTTCCAAATTTACCTTCTCGATAATTTGTGAACGAATCCATGCAAGAAGTGGCATGAAAGGAAGCACCGCAATCAATTATCCATGAATCTATTTTTGTGTTAGTTGTTGATAGAATTAGGATACCCGAATCCTTTTCATGAGTTATGTTTTCTTGGTTGTCCAACACTCGTTCTTGTGCATTCTTGTATTTTCTACAATCTTTCTTAACATGACCAGCCTTCCCATAAAACCAACAACTGCCTTCTCTTCCTCTAGACTGTGATCTTCTAGTTGCTTGTGACCATTGGTTGGAATTATTTATGCCTCTATGTCGGCTTCTTCCTCTATTCTCAATTCTAACCATTGTGAGATCATCACCAAATGAGGGTTCATCATTCTTCCTCCTTAAGTCTTCATAAAGGAGTGGTAGATACTTCATCGAAGGATGAATTTTTAGAACTTGAGGCCAAAGTGCTTACATCTATAATAACACCATCCCAACTGCTTGGTAGAGAGCATAAATGAAGAATAACTTTACTCTCATCATCTATTCCATGCCAACCAAACTAGCTTGGCTGATCAATGTATTGAATTCATTGATGTGTCTTGTCATTGCGCAACCTTCCTTTATCTTGAGCTTGTACAATTTCTTCATGGTGAATACTTTATTCACAACCAACGCCATAGCATATGTTTTTATAAGTTTTTCCCAAACTTATTTTAATTTTTTTTCTCTTCCGCAACATTGAACAACACATTTTCATAAGCAAAAGGAAGGATTTTTCCTTAGCCTTTTCATCAAGTGTTTCCCAATCTTTGTCTTTCATGGCAGTTGGATTCTTTGTTTTTCCATCGAGAACAAGAGAAAGGTCTTGCTTAATTAAAAAAGATTTCATCTAACTATTCTATATCTCAAAATTCTTCCATAAAATTTTTGCACTTTGAAATCTTCCATGATTCTGAAATTTCAACCACCAAAATCTCAACAATGACTCAACCTCGCTCGAATACCAATTGTAAAACTATAATAAAAAAGAGAAACAAGAATCATAGATTTAAATAGACAAACAAAGAATGAAATAAACACAACACATATTTTATCATGGTTCACCAATTGGCTACGTCCACACTGAGCAGAGGTTTCTTATTGAAAATAAAATAGAACAACACACAATGGTTATAGCAGTAGCTTTATAATAAGCTCTCAATACAAAGAGTCAAAAGTCTAAGATTCATCCTTTGGAGGGAAAGGAGAGATGTCCATTGGACTTCATCTCAATAGATTAAAGTTATAAAGCTAAAACTATCTTTTGAAAACTACTATTACTATTATAAGGCTTAACAGAAGTTTTTTTTGTTGTGTTTTCACTTAATTGAAAATTAAGTGTTTTTTCTTGTTTAATATCCATATATATGATCTATAATAGATGCTAAAGCTAATATGGTGAATTAACTGATAAATTTGAATAGTTATCATTTTCATTAATTTCTATTTCCATATTAGAGAACTTTTTATCCTCCAAAATTTATGCAAAATAATTCTCGTCATCGTAAGAATGTAAAAACTTTATTCTTTGAAGAATGTTATGATGTTTAGAAGGGTGCTAAATGTGGAATAATCAGGGAAGGGTTAAAAAAAATTTCTTTTACCTTAAACCAATAGAAATATGGTGTTTTTATATTTTGGCCAAAGCTATGTTTTCATATGTTTATGTAAATATGTTGATTTTTGTTTCATCTCTTTGCCACATCGGTGTTTAGTACTAGTTCTAGACATATGTGTAAAGTAGTTAGTTTCATAGTTGCATCAGATCTATTTTGACCCACTAGTCTTAGGTTTCTATACTTCTTAGGTAGGGTCAGTGTGCTCTCATGGGATGGCTGCATGAAGTTGAATCCCAGTTTTGGGCAAAAAGGGGAAGTGTTTTACCTTTTTTTTCAAAATTTCCTATCAAATGATGTTTAAACTTGAGGCACTTAGAATTGAATCTCAAAAAACTTTAGTAATATAAAATGTAGCTCTCGGAGTCTACTTTTCAAATATGTAATTTATTTAAATACCTATATGCTATAAATTTCTTTTTAGTAGGAATGTTTAAAAACCATGTTTTCAAAATACATGTTTCAGGACCATACCATAGTCATGTATGACCACCATATTTTGACCTAAATAAATAATTTTTTTCAAATCCTTCTGGGCAAATATACCTAAGACACCAAAGATTTATGAGTATATTTTTTTATTGAATATATTTTTTTTAATTAATTTTTAATTGATAATAAAATATATTTTCAAAACATATGGTGTATGACCACCATAATTTGATGAAAATTTCATATTTTTTAAAAAAAATTAATTTTATCTTCAAGATAATTGCATGTCAATTGATGTCATATAATTTATTTTCCAAAAAAACCAAAAATAAAAAAGTTATTAAAATTTTAGTGAACCTCAAGACAAGTCCTCTTCCCCTCGCAAATGCTATCAATTTTTCTCTCAAACTCCATGGATCTCCTGCAGTCACTCGACCTTTTGATGATTCTTACGAACAAAGTGATTGGCCCAAAAATTTTGGTGGGAAACAAGCTAATGTTGGCGATACACAAATATGATTTGTGGGCAGGTTATGCATTTGTTGGTGGCCTTTTTCCCTAAACTATCCTACTCGTAAAACATGAATTCATGGTGGCTTATGATAACATCAAATGTGCTCTCGAGCGGCACAACTTCTAACTTCTCAAAATGTCATTGGATGCGGTTGTGCGGGTTCTTGGGCTGGAGCTTGTTGCAAACATCTACCAAATTGTGTCTACCATCCTGGATCTATTGGGCTCTCCAAACATTGCACCGTGTACATGCCTCGTACAAATGGTGTATGATGAAAAGAATCTTTCCCTTCTCCCCCCAATGATGGTTCCTAATTAGAACTTACCCTCTGCAACCAACTTTGATTCCCCCTCTAGCCTTCTTCCTCAGATTTTTGATTCTGGGACAATGGATTATGATGGTTGGGCTCTAGACACTCTGTTATCTCCTCCAATTGGTTGGGAAAAGGTGTGGTAATTCTCTGATAGTGGTTCAAGTTGCTTGCTCGAGTGGTGTTGAAGATATGCTCGATGGATGCATTGGTGGATAGCCAAATTTTGCCCCCTTTTTTTCTAGGAAGATCGATGCTCTTTTTGGTTCAAAATTTGTATCTTGTTAATGGGCACTCGTTGGTCAGATTTCTAATATTTCTTCAGGTGGAAATATATATACCCTTCACAGGATTATACTAGATGTATCAGACTTATTAGGTTGTATAGGGATATGATTTCAATAAGTTGTAATTACTTTATATTTGACAAGGATTCTGGGTTTTCTTTCCTGGCTTTTTCCTGGATGAGTCTTTGAATCAGTTTATTTAAATAATATTTATAGTGACTAGCCCACTTTTGTCAAAAAAAAAACTGATAAATAATGCAAAAATAGTAAAAATAATCATATCACTATAAAATTTAAAATTTTGAAATCAGGACAGTTAAAACTCTAATGAGTTTTTGTTTCTTAAAAAAATACAATTAGGAAGGCCCTCAAAAAATTACGGCAAGGAAGAAATATGGCATTCTAGTGCCTTAACCAAATTTTTGGAGGTTAAGGCATAGGCTTGGTTCCACCAAGCCTAAACCAAACCTATTTTAAAATGAAATCTGAGGTGGATGTGTGCTTCTCACTCATGTCTTAAGAAACAGGTGCTCGTTATTTAAAATTCAAAAAATGGGCACCTATTTCTTTAAAAAAAAAAAAAGTGTTAAAATACATTTCTAGTCCTTAAAAAATTTTAAAAAAATTAAACGGTTACCTATTTTGAGAAAAAAAAGGACACCCATTTTTTGAATTTTGGATCAGGTGTCCGAACCTAAAACAAGTGTCTATTTCAAGCGACATTTTTTAATTCTACAAGACTTCTGCCGAATTGGCACCCAACTTCTTGCACTTACCCCATATTAGGATGAGCCTCAAGGGAGCTAACCACTTCGTGGTTGCGTAGAAGAAGTGCCTGAGACACACTCTTGTCTCAATATTTGTAGATGGACAGATGTCCAATGGCATAGGAGACAAGGATTTGTAGGACAATTGTCTAATGTCATCTTTGCATTATGTTTCATGATCAACCTTCATGGTCTTGTATTTTGATGTATATCTGTATGATGTATGTTGTACCATCATGATGTAACTAATTTTTGACATCTTTTTTGTATAAACCTTACTTATCATTTTCTTTGTATTATAAAGATAGACTCAGCGTGCTCGACATCCTTTGCTCATATTTTTAGAAATGTACTTTTTTTATTCCTTATTGATGAGATGGTCAAAATTTTGTACTTAGCATTATGAACAGATGGAAGTTTAATTTTGAATAGTCTTATGTTGAATTCAACTCAAACTTCTTTGTGACTTTTTGAGTTTTCAATTCTTTGTCGATGTGGCATAATTGTGAGAATTTTAGTCTTTACATGTGGTATCAAAGTTGTGTTTAAACTCTAGGACCTTGGTTTATGTTTTCTAAAGTTCCATAATTATTCTTGGTGTAGGATCTAAGTACTCACCATGATGACCAAAAATAGTAATCAAGCTGGACCTAGTAATGTTTTGAATAATGAGCTAAATTAGAGGCTGGATCAGATCATATCCCTGTTCTATCAACAAGAAAACCTTTTACAACAGAAAGGTAATTGTATGGATCATATTGATTAGGATTTGAGGGGTAGAAAGAATGAGAATAAATAAAATGAGGAATAATAGAGGAAGAGGGAAGATGATTTGAGGCTAGAAGCTTAGAGAAATAGGAAGAGGATTAGAGACTAGAGGCTCAAAGGAAGAAAGAGGAGGAAAGAAGGAATGAGGAACAACTAAAAGGAGAAGCTAATCATAGGGATGCATAAGTAGACAATAAAAAAGGCCGAATTGTAGAAGAGATGGAAAAATGCCTCAAGGAGGTTATTCCTCCTACCTTTAATTATAAGATTATTGGTGATGATGCTGAGGTTTGGATCATTTCCATGGAGAAATATTTCCATGTTTACACTCTTTTAGGTGCATCTAGGGCTATGTAGGGCTCTTTCCAATTGACTGGTGAAGACACTACAAGGTGGGATAATGAAATAGCAAAGAAGAGATTACAACCTAGGGAGATTTCCTCTAATATTTCATCATCGTGATGTAATCAATAGAAACATAGTCTCAATGTGTGGATTCCCTCCATCGGTGATTCTATCCACAAGTCCTCGCATGGATTTCCTCCATCAGCAATTCCATTCACAAGTCTTCAGGTGGATTGCCTCCATCGGTGATTCTTTCCA
>BSBK01009588.1:0-72500 GCA_027943335.1 Chamaecyparis obtusa | reverse complement strand
CAGGGGAACAAATTGGTAGTTCTAGAGGTGAAAATAGATCTTTTGGCATGGGCAATTTGATGGAGATGAATGAGGATTCATTTTTCAGTCAAATTCCATCTGAAGAAATGTTATCTGAAAGTACAATTAAAAGTCATTGCAAAAAACTTTGGGATGAATATTTTGAAAATAAAATTATGGTTGCAAGAGCTCAATTATTTATTAGGTTATTCAAGAAAAAACAAATGACTCCTGTTTTGGAGTTGTTGGGTGTTGACAACAAGAAAAACTGAGGAGAAAATGTAAATCGAACAATAGTTAAAAATTTGCAAGATGCATTGAACAACATTAATAACTCAAGTCAAGGAGCTGATTTAAGTGTTGCACGTAGAGAAATTTTGACTACTTTATCTAGTAGGAGGTTGACACAGAGAAAACAAGTGCATGCAATTTCTGATTTACTGAATGGATCTACATGAACTATTCAAAAGATATATCAGGAAGAGAAATATGTTAGATGAAAATATAGAAAAAAATTGGGTAAATATTTGTAGGCTTCCTCGAAAAGACAGAATTTTTGAACATGCAAAAAAATAGGTCATTGAATTTTGGACCGCTCACTCTCATGTTTCTTCTAATAGAAGGGATACAATACAGATGAAAGATGAAGAGACTCGTATGAAAATTGCACATCCAAAACATTTTATAGATACAACACAAAGTGAATTATTTGAAGCATTCAAGAAAGAATTTTCAAATGTGAAAATATGTCAAAGAATGTTTGAGAGGTTGCGCCCTTGCTTTGTATGCATAACTAAGGTTCGTGAAACTTGTTGTTGTCAAAATCATGTTGAGTTTCATCTGTATTTGCAATCATATAAAAAAGTTATGGCAGTTCTTGATTCAAATATGGTCATCCCTAGAAGTACGACACAATTTGTGAAGTCTATTTTATGTGATAAATTAGAAGATTCAGATGAGTTCAAAGTACAATGTATAAAGAATGCATGCAGTGATTATGGAGATTTGCATAAATTTCCATTGCAAATTGAGAATATTAATGTTTCAACACCCATTTTGTGGAAAAGATTTGAATATGAGACATATCAAACAAAGAGCGGAGATGAATCCAAAAAAATTGTAATGAAGGAGAGTGAATTTCCCTACCTTGAGTTTATGACTAGATTTTGTACTCTAATTTATACACATATCCAGCATTTTCATGGTGCATGATGGCAAGCTAAACAGTTTCAAGATTCCAAAGATTATTTTCCACATGGTTGTATTCTTTCAATTGTAGATTTCTCGGAGAACTATACATTTGCCCCTCAAAAAGAGCTTCAAGCTCAATATTATCATTCTAATCAGGTTGCAATATTTGTGCAAGTGACCTATAGACATGCACAATATAATTTGGATGGGGTAGAAAGTCTTGATCCAAATGAACGCATTATCATCGAGGAGGTTCATTTCTATATCAGTGATGATAAGGTTCATGATAGAAGCTATGTGGCTCCTTGTTTTGCAATGTTTTTTGAAGACATTGTGAATCGTGGGATAAATGTCTCACAACACTAGATTTGGTCTGATGGTTGTGCAGGTATACATGTATAGATACTTCAATTTATTTTCATTGTCATTTAATTATTTGTTAAATTATTAAAAGATGACATGTATGTATGTATGTACAACTTAATTTTTCAGGACAATTTAAATCTGCAAAATCCTTTAATTGGCTAGCCATGCAACATGCTAGACACAATTTTAAGTTTTTGTGGAACTTCTTTGAAAGTGGACATGGAAAAGGAGAGCACGATGGAGCAAGAGCATGTGTGAAGCGTGCACTTCGCCAACATGAACTTGTAGGTACAAATAGTGTTCAATAGTTAAATATATATGTATATATAAATTTCAAATAATATAATTTTAGCTTAGATCTCCATTTTCTTTAAACTGATAATTCAGAAATGTACAGGTAACATGATAGAGAATTCAAAGAAAATTATTGAATGGTGTCAAAGTCATTTTTCTCCTCGGGACACCATATACAACAAACGTTATTTTTGGGAAGTGAAAGGTAATTTATATTTTGTTGTAAAATTTTAAATTAAATTTTGATTTCGTGTTCATGTTTATCTTTTTATAATTGTTGATCTAAACATGTGCAACTTTCATTTCATATTTGTAACAGATATAGACCGATCTAATCCTTACAATTGTCAAATAATTGTTGGTATTAGAAGTTTACATCAATTGATCACTACAGGACAACACAAGCCTCTTTTGATTCAAGTAAGAGAAAAATCATGTTTTTGTGCTCACTGCATTGAGCACAATCCATTGAGTCAATGTGAGAATATTGCAAATGGATATGTTTCACAATGGGATATGAAGGAGTTAATTAGAGTACCTCCTTATGAAGATGATGACATTGACATAAACATTCATGATCCTATATATTCAACTGATTATGAGCGTGTTTCTGATTTATTTTAATTTATTGTATAAGTGATGTTTAATTTTAATAAAATCTATTTGTATCTAGGTGATATTTTTGTTGTAGTTGCGTATCTTGACAATATAGAAAATGTAGATTATTATCTACTAAGATGCATGAAAGCAAAATACAAGTTGATAGAACAAACTGTAGATGGTGATGGACAAAAATATCCAATTGGTTTAGTTGTTATTAAAGGAACGTATTATCAGCAAATAAAGGTCAACAGAAATGGTGTTCAATTTATTGAATACCAGTCTGGCCAAAAAGTTCTACATTATAGTCACTTGGTTATAGCAACAAAGTTGCAATTCGAGACATTTCCAAAAAGAAAAAATGTCAATCAGAAGTGGAGGTTGTCTATTGAAGAACATGAAAAACTTTTGGAGATAATAAAAGATAGAGAGGATCCAAACTATATGTATGACGAGCTTTAGAACTCTATAAACTTCAGAATAAACTTCTTTTTGTAGCTCTTGTACTTTCATATATTTGAATTCTATAGTTTGAATTAACTATAGAATTCAAATATATGAAAGTACAAGAGCTACAAAAAGAAGTTTATTCTGAAGTTTATAGAGTTCTAAAGCTTGTCATACATATAGTTTGGATCCTCTCTATCTTTTATTATCTCCAAAAGTTTTTCATGTTCTTCAATAGACAACCTCCACTTCTGATTGACATTTTTTCTTTTTGGAAATGTCTTGAATTGCAAGTTTGTTGCTATAACCAAGTGACTGTAATGTAGAACTTTTTGGCTAGACTGGTATTCAATAAATTGAACACCATTTCTATCGACCTTTATTTGCTGATAATAGGTTCCTTCAATAACAACTGAACCAATTGGATATTTTTGTCCATCACCATCTACAGTTTGTTCTGTCAACTTGTATTTTGCTTTCATGCATCTTAGTAGATAATAATCTACATTTTCTATATTGTTAGGATACACAACTACAACAAAAATATCAACCTAGATACAAATAGATTTTATATATATATATATATATATATATATATATATATATATATATATATATATATAATATATATATATATATATATATATATATATATATATATATATATATATATATATATATATATATATATATATATATATATTGTATGTTTTTATGTATGTGTACATGTTAGTTAATTAATTGTATGCTTTGACTAATTAGTTAGTTAATTAAATGTATGCTTTGATTAATTAGTTAGTTAATTAAATCCATTCTTTGATTAATGCTTTTGGTAACTAAGCTTTAGTTAATTATGATAGTTATATATTACTTAATTATGTTAGTTACTTACTAAATTATATTAGAACTACTTGAATTATGCTTTGATTAATTAGTTAGTTAATTAAATGTATGCTTTGATTAATTACATCACCTTAACATAATGTATACATAACACATGTATAAAACTAAGTCTAAAAGATGAAATAACACATGAACATATAACAATTAGTTAGTTAGTTAATTAGTTAGTTAATTAAATCCATTCTTTAATTAATTAGTTAGTTAATTAAATCCATTCTTTGATTAGTTAGTTAATTATGTTAGTTACTAAATTATATTAGAACTACCTGAATTATGCTTTGATTAATTACATCACCTTAACATAATGTATACATAACACATGTATAAAACTAAGTCTAAAAGATGAAATAACACACAAACATATAACAATTAGTTAGTTAATTAATTAGTTAGTTAATTAAATCCATTCTTTGATTAGTTAGTTAATTATGTTAGTTACTTGCTAAATTATATTAGAACTACCTAAATTATGCTTTGATTAATTACATCACCTTAACATAATGTATACATAACACATGTATAAAACTAAGTCTAAAAGATGAAATAACACACGAACATATAACATGTAACATGTATAAAATATGTAACATGTAATGTCTGAAATATGTAATGTGATGTATAAAATATGAAATAACATACAACCATATACCATGTAATGTATAAAATAAGAAATAATAGACAACCATATACCATGTAATGTATAAAATAAGAAATAATACACAACCATATACCGTGTAATGTATAAAATGTCTAAAATGAAATATCTATGAAATGTCTAAAATGAAATATCTATAAAATGTTATAGATTTTATATATGAAATGTCACATGAAACATCTAAAATAACATGGTCCCTCAACTAGGGCCATGTCTTGATCCGTGACCTGACGCCGATGCACCTCCTCCTAATGCCGGTGCAACTCCTTCTGATGTTGGTTCACCTCCTCCTGATGTCTATATACAATAAACACAATATGTCACGCATACATACATGTATAATAAATTTTAAATAGTATTATCATAGAAAAATTAATTTTGTGAACAATCATCCTAATGTACCTGTGTATCATGATGAATAGGATCACGTGGAGTCTCTAAATCTCCATATGGTGCAGCATCATACATAACCTCCTAGAGTACACATATATATAACATATATTAATCAAATTGCAAATATATGTGTAAGTTTTTTAAATAAATAAAAATTTAATTTAATTATATAAATATACCAAAGTGGCCTCTAATGCTCTCTCGAAAGAGCTCAATCCTGATGACTCTAATGATATAGCCACAGGATCAATCTGGTCGTCTGTAAGAAATGTAGTAAAAAGTTGACGACCTGGACATGATGAAGTGGCCTGTGTGGTCTGATGATCAGCTATATGTGGTGTCATCTGTGGAGGAGCTATCAGTGGTGTAGTATGCTATGAAGGAGTTGTCGATGGTGCAGTCTATTGCGGAGGAGCTATCGGTGGTGCAATCTATTGTGGAGGAGCTGTCAGTGGTGTAGTCATTTGTTGCAGACCTGTCATTGGTGCAGTCTGGTGAGAAATGATATAGGACCTCACAAATGATGGAACATCCCTGAGTGAAATCCCAATGAGCATCTATATGGTCTGATAAGAAGAAAGAAGATCACTAGATAATAATGCACTTGTGTGTCACAATCAGTCTATATCTGATACACCTGCAACCTCCAAGGGAGATGGTATGTCGACTATATCATATAAATCAAGTGCACTAGAAGATGCATCTTGTGCAGGTGAAGGAATGCTAGAACGAGATCATAACATATATCTCCCCACATGATTAGAGCCTGACATCTCATGAACCTATGTGGCAATAATCGCTATACTAGAAAAAACATCCATCCTCACCATCTCATCTGCAACACTCGCTCCTGCCACTTCCAAACCTTTTGGTATGACCAAAAGGTTTGGACCCACCCTTGACTACTTATTAGTGGGTGCAGGGGCATCAGGAGCTCTAAACCTATTAGATAATCTCCCTTTCCATTGCCTAACATAAGCAGGGAAATCTGTATAGTCAACATCAAGGTGCAAATGAAATTCTGCAAATAATTATTTGCAAAAATATAATGGCAACTCATCCTTCTGGGGCCACATATGGTGAGAAGCCAACCATTGAGGATATATAAATGGTCCTACCAAGTCATCCTCACATCTCATAGGCATGTACCCTCTCACCTTCTTCAGGTCTCGATAATGAGGAAACATCTCCTTCACCATAGGAGTGGAAACAACTGTATCAATTCACTGTACTTCACAGTGCCAGTAACACTGCGAGACAAAGAAGTATAGAATCTATCAAGGGTCATAGTATCAAATGGGTTCTATGATTGAACTGTGTCAATCATACAAACCAACTCATCTCTAATAGTGTTTACCCTTTCCCTATTGGGAATGCTAGTGGGTGAAGCTAATGTCTGATCCAAAACATGTAGTGCTCATGTCAATCTCTCAATAGTGTCTGCAAATAGCTTCTGTCTAGCCTATGTTGTATCAACTAATCTATCAGAGGAGTGAGTACTAGTACCACTATCACTACGAGGTCCCCCCCCTGAACACTAGGCTCTCCTAAACCAGCTGAACCTCTACCCGATACCATGTGTAATAGATAAACAAGAAAATATATATAGATCTCTGCACATGTACATGCTTGAATTTAAGAAACATACATGTGTTACAAATTTAAGAAACATACATGTTACGTGCATCTATGTTACAAATTTAAACATGCATACTGTAAACTACAAATTTAAGAAACATACATGTACATACAAATTTAAGATCATCTAGTTTAAAAATGAAATCTATATATACATGTACATACAAATTTAATAAACATGTTAGAAATTTAAGAAACATAAATGTTACGTGCATAGATGAACTAGAAATTTAAGAAACATACATGTTACAAATTTAAACATGCATACATGAAATAAAAATTTAAACATACATGCCACTAGGTATAGGTTAAGTTTAGGTTAAGTTTTAACTCCGGTAAATTAATAGGTCTTAATTGGTTAAATATTAGTCACTAGTTAGATCTTAATTGGTTAGGTATTAGGTCCTAATTGGTTTAGACTCTAGAATTTTTGTTTATGTTAGTTTCTAGTGTTACAGTTTAATAGGTCTTAATTGGTTAGGGTTAGCATTTAGTGTTAGTGTTAGGGTTAGAGTCTGGTTTATATTTATTATTATGATTAGGGTTAGAGCTTATTATTAAAGTTGGCTTTATTAGGATTTGGTTTAGGTTTATGATTATGGTTAGGGTTAATATTAGGGTTAAGGTTTAGTGTCAAGGTTTAGTGTTAAAGTTGAGTGTTATAAGTTGAATAAATTAATATAATTAGGATTAGGATTAGCATTTATATCATGGTTAGGGTTAGAATTTTTTTTATGCTTAGGATTATGTTTAGGGTTTACATCAAAGTTAGGGTTAGGGTAGGGATTAAGTTTAAAATTATGATTAGGGTGACATAATGATTGGGAATGTAATTATTATTATGATTAAATGATTGAATAATAGTTATGTTAGGTTTAAGTTCAAGATTAGGATTAGCATTAATGTATCATGGCTATGGTTTGATATGTCATTTAGTGTTATAATTTATATCAGGTTTAGGGTTAGCATTAGGGTTAGAGTTTGGTATAAATTTATTATATTAATTAGGTTAGGGTTTAGTGATAAGGTTGGGTTTATGGTCATGGTTACAAGTAGAACTATGGTTAGTATCATGGTTATTAGGGTTAGATTTATGCTTTCAGTAAGGAATATAGTTAAGGTTAGGGTTTAATGTGTGGATTAAAATTAGGATTAAGGTTTAGTGTTAGGTTTATTATTAAGGTAAGATTTTATATTATGGTTACTATTATGGTTGGGGTTCAGATTTTGATTAGGATTATAATTAGGGTGAGGATTTACATCACAGTTGGTATTATGGAACTATTAAGGTTAGAAATTATGGTTAGTTTTTAATAATCATTAGTATTATACTTAGAATTATAGTTTTGATTATTGTTAGGGTTTATTTTTTATTAGGATGATGGGTTATGGTTTAGGATTTGGATTCTTGTTAGAGTAAGGATTTATTTCATGGTTAGTATTATATTTAGGATTAATTTTTTTATTAGGCTTAAAGTTTTTGTATTGGTTAGAATCAAGATTAGTGTTAGGATCTTATGGTTAGAGTAAAGGTTTGTGCATCATGGTTAGAATTATGGTTATTAGAGTTAGGGTTAGGATTGAGGGTTAGGGTTAGGACTAGGATTTGTGTTAAGTCTAGGTTAAGAGGTATACTTTGGATTATGTATAGGGTTAAGGTTTAAATTAGGTCTAGAGATAAATGAGGATTAGAGTTAGATGTAAAATTAATATTATGGTTGGGGTTAGCATTATATCTGAGATCTAACTACACCCTAACTCCTATTAAACTATATCTAACAAAACTAAATTAAAATAATATCTAATATAATTAAATTAAACATATCTAACAATTAAATTAAACTAATATCTAATATAATTAAATTAAATTAAACTATATCTAACAAAATTAAATTAAACTATCTTCTATTAATTTTAAAAAAATAATTATTAAACAAAGATTTTTAATTAAAATACAATTATTTAATACTAAATTAAAAAAAACAACTAAAAAAACACATTTAAAATATTGAAATTAAAAAAAAAAAACCTACTTACCCATTTCGGCCGGATGCTCGCTGTAGCTCTTCTCAAAAGCCCCAAGCTGCTAAATGACAATGACACCCGTGGGCCCAATTTTTTTGTTATATTGACTTTTGGGGGTCCGGCTGGAAAGGGTTTGGCCAGACCGCCCTCACCATGTAGACACCACCTAGCGCTTGAAAGGCACTACGTGGTTCCAGCTAGACCCCTTCCAACCAGACCATTGTAGAATGTCCTCTACTGTGACATAGCATTAATTATTATATATATTGATATACATGTATATATATAATAAATCATTTCTCATAATAATCATATTGTCTATTATTTATCTGAATGATGCTACAAACATCAACAGTCCTGAAATAGGCTCAAAAGTTGATATGTGTGAACCTAAAATAATAGATTGTGCTTTTAGAAAGGCCCTAAGATAGGAACACAAATTGCAGTAGATGCTTACAGTGAGAAAAAATCAAATAACTAATGCTTCCCAAGGTTTCAAGAGGAAATTTTAGGATAATAAATAGAAAAATGGTGGACATCAATAGGTTCTAAACATGAGAGGAAAAGGTTGAGGGAATTATAGAAGGAATTCAAATACTAACACTCATAATCAAAATCGAGGTAATAACAAAAATGGTAAGAAAAGGAATGAAAACTTGAGGAACAAGTTTGAGGGTAGACAGGGACCCTGATATATTTTATTACATGTGGAGGTGATCACTATTACAGCTCATGTCCTTAGAATACAACTCATAGAGATGTGAAAGGTCCACATACTCGACACCAGATTCATGTAGATTTTGATAATAGGAAGGCTAATTTCTAGGATACCCCTATTTAGTTGGGTATTAAGAGTTTTGGTCATAATGTTTCCAAATTGATAGATACTAGAGCTAATAAATATTTTGTATATCCTAGAGTTGTATCTATATTACCTAAATTAGAGAAGGATACATGGATGAACCTTGGATAGTATAACATGGAAATAGGGAAGAGCATAGGGTGAATAGTGTATATCTTGCAGTGATTTGGAATTCCCAAGCTTTCAAACTAAAGTGACCCTTTATATATCCCCACTGGGTTCCTATGATGTCATTTTGGGAATCAAATGGTTAACTAAACCTAGGAAAATTCTAAACTGTAAAGACAAATCAGTTGAATTCCTTTATGATGTGAGGAAACAAGTAGTAGTTAGGGGTGTGAAAATGGTGCAAGAGCACCTAGGACCTAGGCTAGAGACTCCTTCTCCATTTTTGGCTTGTACTGGTCCAAGCTAGACTAGGGGTTAATAGTAGGTTCCAAGAGGACATAAGAGTGTTTTGAGAGTAGAGGTTAAAGTTAAACTAGGGTTTTGGTAGATTAATTAGGTCAATGAGTTAAGGTACCCTTAGGACCTAGCTTAGTCCTAAAGTTACTAAAATAGGTACAAGTATGGAAACATGGCTAAAATGATTATTTTTGGTCTAAAATGACCTCAAATGGTTTTAGATAAGTTTTTTGATATTTTCTTGAGTCTTTTTGAGATTGGAGGAAAGAAAGGAGCACTTTAGCCAAAGTTGCTAAATAGTTGTCATGACAACTTTTGTAACTTTGAAAAGTTGAATGACAACTTTTGTCCTAAAAGGATGAACCAATATTTTAGGTCATTATTGGTCCTAAACACCTTAGACCCTGAAAATAGAAGCTATTTAGTCCCTAATAGGACCAAATCTTGAGGTTAGCATCTTTGAGAATTTTTGGTTGTGAAGATTTTAATTACTGTTACTACTTTTGAGGACACAGTCCGAGCTTTTGATGCTACAATAGCATCTAATATAATTATTTTTTCTTGGAAAAGAAGGATTTAATTTATATTTTGTGTTTCATTTATATTCTGTATCAATTGGTGTATTTTGAAAGTTTTTTTTTAGTCTTAGATTAAATATTTTGTATTTCCTAGTTCACTAGCTTGTAAATAGTCTAGTGTTGAAACAAGGCACTCCCATGAAACCTTGTAGTGTGTTCAACACAACCAGTTGTGGAATGGTAGAGGAGATAATTTATAGTGTAAATATCTTTGGTGGAGGCTTGGAAAGTAGAATGGCCAATTTTAAGACCTTTCCCTAGGTGAGCACTATCATTGTCTGGCTACGAACAAGGAAATGTAAACTTGCTTTTACTTGAAGGGGTGACTTCAAAGCTATACTCCAAGCCTTTGGAGACCAAGAAGAGGACCAAAAAGTGTCTTGATGAAGATATTAGAGCTTTATCAATCCATTACACCAATCCAAACTTACCTTGAGAAATGAGTACATAGAAGCCTTTGAAACCCTTGTAAAACCCTCCATTTTGTGTTAGGGAAATGAACAAAGGCTTGAGACCCCAAGACCAAAAAAATATTTGACAACATTCCATAGGTACCAAGAATCCAAAACTATTTTAGTGGAACCTTTGGGATGATTTTGGAGAAAGTCCTAAAAACCCGGACTAGGAGGCAAAATTGAGGCTCGAGGGCTACAAGGCTAAAGCATAGATTTTTAAGGAGATCAATAAGAAATAAAAGTAGAGACATTGATTGATAGGATAAAGAAGTGAAATAAAAACAAAAATATACTACCTCCACACCCATGCAAGATTCATCAACTTTCTAAGGAGGTAAGAAGCAATGCCATGATTATAGGCAATGAACACGAAGAACCTTCAATCAGTGATGGGTTACCTAAGAGTTGAAGTGTAAAATTGAAGGAGTGAATGACCTTGAGAGATTCCTTAGGAGAACAAGGTAAATCCTTGTGAATCCCCTGATCAAGATATTGGGGGATTGGATAATAAGGAATCTTGGTGATCCTAACCAAGTAACTAGGCTCCTTGAGTGACCACATCAGATTGGTATCATAGCACATTAAGATTTGGGTAGAAGTTTATGTCAAAATTAGTGGTAGATTCAACCGTGGTGACCAATTTTTAATTGGATAGGTAAGTGATGAAATGGAAGGAAGATAATAGGTTTCTTTGGGAGGAGATGACAACTCTTAGAGACAAGCTAGGAAAGGTAGAAGAGAAATCTGAATTGATGAGTGAGAAGATAAAAAAAGATGAAGGAAAGGGTAAAGAGGTGGAAGAGGAAGATAAAATCCTTGAGCTAGACTCTATTTTAGTTGAAGAACCCTTCTTGAGGGCACTAAAATCTATGAGTGGAAAATCACTAGGAGGCATACCACTTTTTAGTGGAAATATGGAAGTAGAGCTATTTATGGAGTGGATAGAAGATATGGAAGACCACTTTGAATGTGATGGAATTAATGAAGCTTAGAGAGTCAGGGTAGCCAAATCAAGGATGATAGGGGCTGCTCTTACTTGGTGGAAGTTTTTGCAGGTTAAAAGAGATAAGGAAGGAAAGAATCCCATAACAAATTGGAGAAGCATGGTGACCAAGATTAGGGAAGCATACCTACCAGATGATTATGAAGTGTAGTTTCACAAAAAGAGAAAAAATTGGAAACAAAAGCACCTAGAAGTCAATGCTTACATTGAGGAATTTCAAAAATTATTCCTTAGATCCCAAGTGGTGGAAGAGGAGATCTTAAAGGTGGCTAGATATCTCAATGGTCTTAGATGGAACATCCAAGAAGAATTAAGTTTTTAAAGCCCCACGACTATTCATCAGTGCTATAAGTTGGTACTTAAGGTTGAGGAGAATCTCAAAAAGAGACATGAATCAAGTAGTCGAGGTAGAGGTAGGGGTAGAGACAATAGGGGCCATAGAGTAAGCTATGGAGGAAGAACCTCAGATTCAAGAATCGAAGGGGAGACCAAACTCACTGAGCATCAAGGATAAGTCTCTAGTAGTAGAGGAGGCTATAACAATAGTAGAGGCAAGGGATCCAATAATAACTTTACAAGAAGGTCATGAGGCCAAGGGAGAGGTTCCTACTTCACTACCATGAAATGCTACCACTTCCATCAATATGGAAAAATGACATATAGGTGCCCTGAGAAAGGATCCACTTCACAAGGATGAGAGAAGAGGGTGAACTAGCTTCAAGAAGAGTCTTAAAGTAGAAAACCTATGGAAGTATCCCTATATTTCAAAGTATGGGGTAACATCATGATATGGAGGACATTGATCAAAGAGCCAATCAAGGAGTAACCTATCCAAAGAAGATATTTGTTTAGGATAAAATGTGAAATATTGGGCAAAGTGTGTAAGATATTATAGACTATGGGTCTACTAACAATATAGTCTCCAATGAAGAAGTCAGAAAAATAAACCTTCAAAGGATTCCTCATACAAGTCCCTATATAGTCACATGGATAAATAAGGTTTAGCATGTCTTTGTAAATGAGAAAACTTGGGTAGACTTCACCATTGGAAGGTACAAGGACAAAGTTCTATGTGATGTTTTACCTATGGATGCTTTCCATCTCTTACTAGGAAGACCATGGCAATTTGATAGGCAAGAAATACATGATGGAGCTAAGAACTCCTATTCATTCAAAAAAGATGGAGTTACCTTTAAGTTTAGTCCCTTCTAGAAGATGGGGAAGTAAAACTAGTTGGTCCTAATATTATTTTGGTAGGGGAGAAAGAATTCCTAAACACCTTGGAGGAAGGTGAAGGAGTGGGGTATGCCTTGGTGTTGAAGCCTAAAGAGAAGGAAGAATTCAAGAAGCAAGAAATACCCAAAGAAGTTCAAGGGTTGCTATAAAAATGCAAAGACATAGTGAGTGATGGAAAGGTAGCTACCCTACCTCCTAAAAGAACCATAATCCATCAAATTGACTTTATCCCAGGAACCTTCCTACCTAAAAAAGTTGCATATAAAATGATCCCTCAACAAACTGAGGAAATAGAAAAAAATTTCAAGCACTACTTGATCAAGGCCTTATAAGGAAAAGCATTAGCACGTGTGTTGTCCCCATAGTCCTAGAACCAAAGAAAGGATGAACTTGGAGGTTGTGTACTGACTCTAGGGCCATTAATAGGATTACCATAAGGTATAGGTTTCCTATTCCTAGGATTAAAGACTTGATGGATTTCTTAGGAGGGGAAAAGTATTTTTCCAATATAGACCTCAAGAGTGGATAACACCAAATAAGGATTAAGGAGGGAGATGAGTGGAAAAACACTTTCAAGACCATTGAAGGCCTATATGAGTGGCTAGTTATGCCCTTTGGGTTATCCAATGCCCCTAGCACCTTTATGAGGTTGGTGAATGAAGTGTTGAAAGACTTCATTGGAAAATGGGTTGTGGTTTACTTACATGATATCCTCATCTTCAACAAGTCCAAGGAGGATCACTTGGTGAATTTTCAAGAGGTGTTACAAAGGTTGCATGAAGAGAATCTCACCATCGATCTTGACAAGTGTGAGTTCATGAAACTAGAATTGGTCTACCTAGGCTTTGTGATTTCACAAGGTAACTTCAAAATGGAATTGAGTAAGCTAGAAGAAATATTGAAGTGGCCTATCCCCAAATCTACTACAAAAGAGAGGAACTTCCATGGGTTGGCTTAATTATATAGAAAATTTATTAGACATTTTAGTGAGATTTGTGCACTAGTTCTAGACACCATCAAAGGAGGCATGAAGGATAAAATCCAATGGAGTGAGAAACCAAAAAAATGTTTTGAGACCTTGAAGAGAAGGATTGCAACTCAACCAATCTTGGTGTTACCTAGCTTTGAGAACTTGTTCACTATTGAGTGTGACGCTAACAACATTTTCATAGGAGCATTCCTAAGCCAAGAAAATCAACCAATGGGCTTTCGTACTGAAAAGTTGAGTGAGGCTAAAAATAAGTATTACTCATATGATTTGGAGTTGTATGGTTTGTTCCAAGCCTTAAGGAAGTGGAGGCATTACCTCCTTCCTAAAGATTTTGCAGTTTATACTAACAACCAATCTCTAAGCTTTCTCAACTCACAAGATAAGTTAGGCCACAACAACATGATGTGGGTTGAGTATATTCATGCTTATACCTTCACAATAAAGAAAAAGAAAGGATAGAAAAATAAAGTAGTAGATGCCTTAAGCCAGAGACTCTTAACAGTCCAATAAATTCAGCTAAGAAGTATAGGCATGGATAGTTTCAAAGACTTGTATCCAAAAGATGAAGACTTCTCAGCACCTTAAAAGGTATGCAAAGACTTTAAAAATCATTTTCATAGTGAGTATGTTGATTACCTTACCCAAGGTCTTTTATTTAGGGGGGGAAACTATGTGTGCCTAGAGGCTCCATGAGGGAGAACCTCATTCAAGAAAAGAATAATGGGTCATTAAGTGGACATCTTGGAGTCCAAAAGACATTAGATTTGGTTCAAATATTTTATTATTAGCCTAGGATGAACTGGGATATGAGAAGATATGAGGAGACTTGCATAGTTTTCCAAAATGCCAAAGGCACCTCATCCAATGCATGGTTGTATCAACCCCTTCGAATCCCCAATAGGCCTTGGGAATGCCTCAACATGGAATTTGTGGTAGGATTACCTAAGACAAAGCAGGGATTTGACAACATCTATGTGATTATGGATAGGTTTAGCAATATCACTTTGTGCCATGCAAGACTACTCATGATGCTTTCTATATAGTCAACTTATTTTTTAGGGAAGTAGTCAGGATCCATGGATTTCCCTTAAGCATAGTATCTAATAGGGACTCCAAGTTTATGAATAATTCTTGCAAAACCTTATGGCATAAGCTTGGCACCAATTTTCTTTTGGGTCTGCATACCACCTCCAAATAGATGGCCAAACTGAGGTAGTTAACAAGAGCTTGGGAAACCTTCTAAGATGCCTAACTAAAGAGTATGGTCAGTCATGGGATTAGGTAATAGTACAAGCTGAATATTCCTGCAATGACATCATCAATAGGACTACCAACAAGAGTCCATTTGAGATAATCTATGGGATACACCCAAGAGGCATCCATGAATTGAGATAACTTGGAGACACAATAGCAAGGATTAGGTATGAAGATGACTTTTCTCATTCCATGAAGGAATTCCATGATACAGTCAAACAATCTCTCAAGGATAGCACCACTAAGACCAAGAACAAGGTGGATGAAAGGAGAAAATAAATACATCTCAAGGTGGGAGATCTTTTCATGATACATTTGAACAAGGCTAGGTTGCAGAAAGGGATCCTACACAAGCTAGAGATGAAAATTATTGTTCCATGTGCCATCCTAGCAAAGTATGGATCCAATGCCTACAAAGTAGACTTTTCAACAGATTTATGCATCTCACCAGTTTTCAACATAGAAGATTTAGTACCTTATAATGGACCAATCCCTACTAGAGGTGATGACCATGCTAAATTTGCTAAGGATTTGGAACATATGCAAATACCTGTCACTCCAAGCCTTCAAGCTGAGAAGGTTTTGAGCTCTCGGCTCATCAAGAAGACTAGGCATGAAACTTATTTGGAATACCTTGTAAAGTGGCAAGGTAAGGAAGATGCAAAGGCTACACTGGATTGTGAGACATAGCCACAGGCTGTGAAATATAGCCCCAAATAAAAATAAAAATAAAAATGACGCACAAAAATAACAAAAAATATAATAAAACAAAAGAAATTTAAAAACCCTAAATAAAAAAATGGTTGGTTCCAAAAAACAAAAATTAAAATTTTCTTTTTTATGCTATTTTTTATAATGTCAAATCTATTTTTAATTAGTTTTTAAATTTATTTTGCAAGGATTTAGCCCTTGGAGATATGGGTGACCAAAGGCTCTATTGAATATTCAGACCCTCTCTTTCTATCCTATGGTCACGTAGGACCCAGGGTCTAACTATCAAAGGGGCTTATCTTAGCCCTTTATCTCATTGCAACCCATAAAGGATCTACTTCACGAAAATGCTTATAACTTTCACATACAAACTCTAATTTTCATGATTCGAAAAGCACCAGAAAGATTATTCAGCCCTCTATCCATATCTACAAACTATTTTATCATATTCCTCATATAAAATTATATGCATGCATTCAAATCAACCCTTTATTTATAATCCTAAAATACTCGTAACTTGGGCATAAAAAAATCATTTTTCAGCAATTTTTTTAAAAATTCATCAAAAAAATGTAAGGAATATGATTTTGTTATTATTTTTAGCCTTATACATTCTTTTTGAAGTATTTTCCACACATTTTCAAATTAGGCTTAAAATAAACCTTTCACATTTGGATTTGGAATTAAAACAAACAAGTGTCTTTTTAACTCCAAGGCCATGCACGTATTCTCTCCTCTCGTGCCTTCAAGTGATCTTGAGTGCATATGACATACATGGTCTTGTTTTCTTTTTAGGAAGCCTACTTGGGGATTTTATCACCTCAAGGGACAATCTCAACCCTCGTGTTCTGACAGACTATATATAGCGGGAGGTGAATCCAAAGACACCTCTCTTGGAAGTAGAATCTTGTCACTCTTGGCTGAGACCTAAATAACTTTATACCTTTGGGAAGTGAAGGTTGACATTTGGGTTACTGTCACCTCTTGGATGTGTGGCATTATTCTCTTTCATCTATGGATTTGGGCCTCACATACCTTGCATATATCAAGGACATCCCCTCGTTGAGCATGTATATCCTAGTTGAATACTTAATAGGATTGTTGGTGTGTTTGAATGTTTAAAACCTTCCCCATTTTCAACCAAAAGAGGACACATCATCCAAATTAAGACTTAGAAATTGTGCTTGTCTATAATTTTATTTGTTTTCTTTTCATTTTAAAATAAAAAAATCTATAAAAAATCATAACATTTCAACAATCCAAAAAACCATAAACTTTCAAAATCCAAAAACATCAAAAAACTTCAAAATCCAAAAAAATATAAAGTTTGAAAACCCAAAAACATTACAAAACATAAAAACTCCAAAAAAAAAAAATCAAAAAATCATTTCAAAAACAATAAAATATTTTTTAAAGTCGGTTGTATTTAGTCAATATTTCCACATCACTTCTTCCATCTATAAAATTTATTATCTTCTTCATACTTCTTATCCTAATCACCTTCTAATCATCCTATTCATTCATCTATTCTAATAATTATAGTCATCATCTCCTAATCATCCATAACATCCTTAGTCATCTTCCTATTCAATTCAATCATCCAAATCATTCCTCTACATCCTAAATCATTCCTCCATGTCCTAATCTTCCTTCATATTCATATCTTAATCACCTTCTTCCTTAATCATTCCCATTTTCCTAATCAATTCTTCCAAGTCTCTCCTATTCTATACTTAATCATCCTACTCAAATCTTCCAATTCATTCCCATTCTATTCTAATTATCCTAATCACTTCTTATAATCATCTTAATCACTTCTTCTAAGTCCTTCCTACTCTATTCCTAGTCATTCTAGTCAATTCTTCCAAGTTATTCCTATTGTATTCTAATCATCCTAATCAATTCTTCTAATTCCTTCCTATTCTATTCTAATCCTCCTAATCACTTTTTCTAAGTCAACTTTATCATTCAAGTCATTCTTCTAATATAATCATCCTTCCAAGTCATCTTTATCCTCTTCCTAATCATTCAATCAAAGTCATAATCTCCATCTCGGTAATCCTTCATAAATCACATCTACTTTCTTAATCCAATTTCATCATTCATTTTCCTTCTAATCTAATCACATCACTACCTTTCTAATCTAATCCTATTGTCAACTTCATTCCAATCAATCCTAATTCAATCTATTTATCCTCTTCATCTAAATCAAACACCCATTTATCCATTCCTTTGTCTTCCAATATCCCTGATTTATCTTCTAAATTCCAATCTATATCCACATCATCTTCTAATCAACATTCTCATAAAATCTTCTACTTTGAACTTAGGAGAAAAATCATCATTTGGACTTAAATCAAATCTTGTCTTGATTAACCCATACCCAAGCATAATCAAGACTAATCAAATCAAATATCAGCTTTCATTGCTTCATCAATCTTATGTTGAAATACTTTAATCAAAAGTGTTACATAGACCTCATCATTAGCAAACACATCTAATCAAATTGTTTCTTTGAGAACATCAATCTATCTCAAGTAATTAATTCCATTAATCCTATCCTATTTTTCTTGGGATCACAAGTCCATCTCCAAGCATAAGAAGACCATCATCCAAATCAATCCTTTGTTTGCACCATGATAGGGTTTTTTTCCACATAGATTTTTCTCAAACCTTCAAATCAAAAATCAAATCAAATCCAATCAATCTAATTCTTGAGGCCCTGCCCTCCCAAATCAAATCAAATCAATCAAATCCTTGAGGCTCTGCCCTCACAATCAATCAAATCCATAATCCAATTAGTCAAATCATTGAGGCACTTCCATCACAATTAATCAATCCAATCAAATCAAATTAAAGTCCTTGAGGCCCTTTCCTCTCAAATAAAAAACAATGTCCAAACTTTCTCCTAGTACTAAGTTCATATTGCATCCATCCTCAAATATCTCACTTCATCTACTCCTAATTTAAATCTTCATCCAAATACAAACCTTCATTACAACATCATGGATAAATATTAACTTTGTACAAATCTAATCTCACACTCATCCAACCCACATACTCACCAAAGCAATCCAAATCCCACTTACCAAGACAATCCCATATCCCCATCTATTCCACCTCAACATGACATATCCAATCCCAATAAATCTAACATTTCTTCTTCTTCCTCTTCCTTTTACAATTTCAATCCATCTCATCCTCCCACATTTACCCAAATCCATAATCTCCATCTCTCATCCAAAACCATGTTTTTCTTTGCATGGATTAATGAAATAACATAGAAGTATAGATCCCCACCTCTAAATCAAGATACCCAATCTCCACAAGTCATGCACTCACCATAATTCCCTTCAAGTCAAGACACACCTAAATCTTCTAATTCTCATGAGTCCTTAATACCTCCATCCACTCAAGTTGAAGCTTCCACTTCCTCCATCCCATCACTCTCCCAAGTCCAAACATGTTAAGACCTTGTTCCAAAGCATTCTAATATGGATTATTCTCCTCCTCTAGATCTTAGAATCTCTCCATCCCATGCTTCCAATTAATCTCAAGATCCATTTATCCCTCTTAATCCACTTCATGATCCAATTCCTAATCAAGATCAAGACATCCTTATTATCCCATCCATTAATTACTCCCCTCCATCTCATGAACCCATCCTCTCTACCCCATCCAATGATCCCCTTCCATCTCGAGCCTTAACATCCACTTAGTCTCCACTTCATGAAGATATTCCTCCTCTCCAATCCACTAATTCCCCTCCATGTCAATTTCAAATATCTCCATCTCATGATTCCCTCCCCTTCATTCCATTGTATGATCTTCTTCCCTCTGAAGATCCCATTATCCTTTCTACTTGGCCACCTATTTATCTCCAAACTCAACATCAAAGTACCCAATTATCTCCATGTCATGATCCTCAGACATCTCAAGATCCTCTTATCCCTCATAGTCCATCTCATGATCCTATTATCTCCCTTAATCCCCCTCATGATCCTAATCCTCCATAAAATCCTATCCCACCTATCCAATCCATTCATGAACCCCATACACCTAGACTCGTACCTTGTGTTGAAAATACTAAGTATCCAATTGAACAAAGAATATCTCAAGATGTTGTTACACCTTCTACTACTTCCAAATCCAAAATTACTCCATCCAAATCTAAACTTCCATATTCCCATCACTCATATTCCAAATCCATTTTGGGCCCTTACGTTCAAGCCTTCATCACCCCACCCTCTAAATCAATTTTGTGCCCCTATGTCCCAAGTTCCCTCCCTTACTCAAACACCTCCATTTTGGGTCCTTATGTTCCCAAACCTAATCCTTCATTCTTTCCATCTATTTTAGGTCTTTACATACATCCATCTTCTATATTTAGGTTCACCTCACCTCCCTAAGAAAGATCCACAAAGGTATACATCCTTGAATTCCTTCCAACATTCATCTTCCATAATATCATCCATAAACTCTTTAAACCATTCATCCTCATGCCACCATACCATGGATAATGGAAGCAATTTGGATGCCCAAGACAAAACATAAAAAAGATGCATCAAGTCAAAAATCCACACAAAAGTACAAGTATCAACATGTCCCATATAAAAGACATGTTCAAGAAAAGAAAAATATGATCCAAAAGGACAAAAAGTCCAAAAGCCCACATAGGCCCCATATCAAAAAATTTAAAAATCATGTGGATTCCAGGCTACTCAATGACCAAAATGCATCTCAAAGACAAATCCAAATTGGCATCCAACCTTTCTAATCCAAAATCTTCCTCCACTCCTAAGTCCTCTAATCCTCCCTCAAAAAATCCTCTACTTTCGAACTCCATTACCTCCTTCATCTAGTTTTGGTCCCTATATCCCAAATCCACCTTTTCTCCTCCATCTCTTCCAAAATCTCCTCCTCCGCTGCTCCAACACCCTTCAAGATGTGTGCCCATGATGATCTTTCCACCTCTCCCATCCATTTATCCATCAATATCCAACTTCCCATCCATTATTCCCTAATCCTTCCATACTCGTCCACCCCTTTAATCCACTCTTTTTCCTAAATCCTCATTCTCCTTCCCCTATTCCATTTCATCTTCCTTCCAACCCTCCTACCAACATCTATGACAACATATTCAAAATACCTTGATACAAAATAAACAAAACATATCATAGAAATACATGCTTGATTCCTTCCGCCCATCATCCTATCACATATATATTGTCTTCTAAAATTGACCTCTTCCATCCATTCATTTATCCTCATCCCCTTGTACCCTACACTTCGGGGAAAGATCCATCCATCCTATTCTACCATATATGTCTTCCATCTTTCATATCCACCATCCATCCTCCTATTTAAGTCCATCATCATCCTTTCCTATCTTTAATCTTAACTATCCCATTTATTCCATCCATCCATATGCACCATATATGTTCCTTACTCATTATCCCTCTCCCCTCCATTATCCTACATAATTCCATCCACTTGTATGTATTTGATCTTGACCTCCTATCCATATCTCCCATCTCATAATCCTTATCATATTCACTTCCTCCATCCTCCATCTATAATCCTGTAAAACTCCATCCTCCTTTCCATATCTTTGATCTTGATTATCCCCTACATTTCCTTCATTTACTATCCATTATCCTTTTCCATCCATATTCTCCATACCATTTATCTTCTCCATATCCCCCATATCCCTCTCCCTTGTCTTATTCACCCCCCTCATCCTATCCATCCACCTACCACTTTCATACCTTTTCCTTCATAAACCTAGAGACACTGAATCACACACAAAAAAAGAATGATATATGTGTATGCTTTGGAACATCCCTTACTTCATTCCCTCCATGCATATTCACACCCATTCCATCCACTATTTACCCACCATCTTTCCATTCCTTCTCCTACCTCTAGTGTGGGGCATTTAACACCTTCTCCACATTGTCTTTGGATCCTCATCCTCCTTTTCACCACCTTTTAATCCCCCATATCTTATCATTATCCATTCCCTCCATCTACCTTCCATTCATAAACTACATGCATTTCCCTTTTAGCTTCTATCATTCCTTTCTTCTCCCTTGTCATTGGTCTCGATCCATTCCATCATGTTATCCCTCTTCCAACCTCACCTTGTCACATCTATTTGTCATTTCCCTCTCATGTCTATTTTATTTCTCTTTCTTCTATTCCATCCACTTCCTTTATCTTCTAATTCTTCTTATCCAGTTATTTTATTTTCTAATTCCACTAAATATAATTCATCTATCTTCTAATCTAATCAATTTCCCTTCTTCCTATATTCTTCCATCCAATTCCTTTATCTTCTAGTTTCACTAAATCAAATTCATCTATCTTCTAGTCTAATATGTTGGTGTTTTTTCTTGCAACCTCCTTTCCTAGGTGGGAACTTGGGAACCAAGTTGTGGGATTGAGAACTCAGAACACAAACTCAACACCAACAGTAGAAAAGAGATAGGATAAATCCAACAGAACAAGGTACGAAGACCTCCTTCACTTTGAGCTCAACATCACTCAAGTGGGTATTCCCTCATCTGCACACACATAACTTCCTTTTGACAAATAGTATCTTGCAGATACATAAATGTGGAATATTTTTCAAACTACTTTAGGTATCCTGTACCTCAATGACTTTTGGCCATATTTTGTGCAATATCCCACTTGCATAGATTAAGTCTGAAAAACTAGACAGTACTTCTAAAACCTCCCATCAACATGAAAGGGAAAGATGTTTCATTTATATATTGGGTGAATGTATCTCTAAAATACACCAAATCTCTCATAGACTAGTGCCTTATCCTGTGGGCAACAGAGTCAAATAAAACACTACAACAGAAAGATATGAAATAAGAAGACAACACAGTCAAATATTTTAATGCCTTACATCAATCATATACCATATATCAAGTTCTACTTATGTATCCACTCATGTATCTAGATATACAACTACCTATTTAAATAATTTAACCCTCCCCTTAGAAGAGACCTATAAATAGGTAATACATTAATTAGCATCCACTGAAAGATAACTCTGACATATCCTTGATATCCAAACTCATACATATCTAAAGAAAAATCCTAAATTCCAGTGATTCAGGAAGTAAATGAAGACAACTTGATAATAGTAATAAAATGTTGAAATCCTATTCATAAGATAGATTATTACAATTTGTATTCTTCTCCAAGAACCAAAAAGTAAAGAAGAACACCCTGTATGAAGAAAAGAGGGAAATATTTACAGAAGGAACCACTCTTAGAACCAGCTCTGAGAAATTACAGAGAATTCATAACCCCTTACAATAATGAAAAGATCATAATATATGGAGAAGGAAAAGAGACCTAAAAGATATTTCTACATGACATTTGTCTCTTTCTAGAACAATACATTCTACATAATATCTTCTTCCCACCAAAATTTGACTTTGAAATACAATAGCCTTTATTGCTCTTTCCCACTTGTGAGAAACTAGTTTTTTCCACCACCATTGAATCTGTCATTTCCAACGATATATTATATACCTATATTTGGGCAAAAATTAAATCTCCTGGTTAAAAATTTGTGAGCAATTACATTCATTCAAATTTTTCAAAATCCTCCTATAATCTAAACTATGCAAGCTTTTAAATCCTTTTGCAACTTTATTTAAATTTGGATAGGCCCCATGTTTACCATGTGTCATTGCCTAATTGGCACAGATGACCATCTAATCATCCAATTGGACTTGCATCATCACCATTGCCCAGTCATTTATGCCACATCACCATATTCACCACATGTCAGCCTCTATTTCTTCATCTGCTCCAATCAGACATCAACCTGCAACTTCATCGCCAGCTCATCACTTTTCCACATGTTGTCTTGTTGCAATGCCATAATGGTAATGCTCAAGCATTTTTCTCATTGCACCTTCATTCCAACTGTTCATCTCAGGTGCACATCCTGAGGCATCAGATTTGCATCTTCACGTTGCATCAAAATTGCATCTCTTTGTGGGACCTTCTCTACCATGTCACCACCAAGTCACCTCCTTAGTTGTTGAGCACGTGTGGAGAGCCTCTTTCTAGGCATCCATTCTTGGACACAATGGTATTGTGTGTTTTGGCTTTTAAACAACATGTTCTTCCTACCCACTGTGAATGTGGGATAAACTTTCCTTTGTTTATGATAATGTTTCCATTAAAATCTCTTCACTATATGCGCCCAACTACCTAGGGCCACACAATTCTGGGAGGCCCACACACATACCTCTCTTCATTCTTTCTCACTTCTTTACTAACATTCTGGGGGCACCTGTATTTAAGTTTCTTTGGAAAAGAAAACCGGGCACATGTGGGATGATGCCCCACATAACAACCCACACACTTGGCAGCCTCCTGTATTTGCATGCCCAGCACCAAGAAAATGTGGTGCACCCAACACTTAAGATGATGGGTGCTACTCCCCTTTTAAAAGTACGCATAGGTTATATGAAATATACACAACCCCTTACATTCCTTTTTTTCCATGCACCAGCTCCATGGTCTCCATGCGTGCAATGCTATCACTTTTGCTCAAAAAAATTTGGTAGGCACTATACTAGCCTGCATACAATGCATTTTTTTCATTTTTTAGCACTGCAATCCACCAGGACAAGGCACATGTGTATCACAAGGAAGTGCACACAACCCCAGCAGTCTGTGCATTGCATGAAATAAGGTGCATTCAGAATTCACAAATAACTAGTGCAACCCTCCAAAATGATGCGCTCACCCCATGGTGCATGTAAAACCTCTAATTGGTGTGCACAAGTATGAAAAGGGGGCACAAAGTTTCCCTTTGGTGCACACAACACCACAACAATATGTGTGCAGCTTCTTTACTATTTGGTACATAAAGAGACTCCATGTAAACACTCTTATTAAGACTAGTTCGTGACTGCAATATTGATCACCAATATTATGGTTGAATCAAGCTTAAGGATGATATCATATTTTGATTTACCCCTCTCCATGCAATTCATTATATCGAGAAAGCTCTCCTAAGTATATCAGGAAGCGATGACAAGAAAACTGAGCTTTCCTCAAATCAGCAGACTTAGTTTTATCATTTGGAGGAGCTAAATAATCTTCCCTTTGCTGTGAAAAGAGATCAACTAGGAATCCATATTTGGATTTGATCTTTAGATTTAATTCATAGTAGACTCGAGTTGACTCAGAAAGAAAACCTTTTGAAAATAGATCGGATTTTATTAACTTGTTCTCTCGTCGCAACAATTCTACCTCCCTGAGTTGTATTATTACCATCAGCTACCACAACACTCCTTGTTCAATTCACAAATGAAATCATTGTCACATAATAATACTGATAGTTCAACCTTCTCAAAGTATCCTACATCCTCCATGGCTATGTCACTTGTTTTGATTGTCAAATCTTTCACGCCATCAAAGGCTGCTTTCAAAAAAAATGAGGCAGACTGGGCCCCAAATGGGTCTGTCCTAATTTTTTTTTATTTTAAACCACATAGCCTCAAAACCAATTTGGATTCCACTTCCAACAAATGGAACCAATCTAGACAATGCCAGACATTTAAAAAACTTGACTTTTAACAACTTCGCCACAGTCGCCAAAATTGAATAAAATGCCTCCAGGAATGCCGTTAAAACACTATTCAAAAATTATCACTAAACATTGAAGCTTGGTGAACAAAAAATTTGTAGAATAGAGAGTGACCCTATCAAATAGATTTTCCTAAAGATAAATAGGGCGAGATATTTTAAAAGTTGAAATCACTTGTTCAGATTTGTTCAGCAAACGCAAAATACAGTCACTAGAAACTACCTCTGAAGAAGATGTAATAAAATATCAAATGAATAATCGAGGTTGAACCACTGACGCTGATAGAAGAATCAAATACAAAGAATGTGAGGAATCAATCTCCAATTGAAAACAAGCATCATGCATCAAGTTATGAATTTCTGAAAATGGTCACTCTGCAAAGTTATCCTGTCAGCATTAACCATCAGCATAAAACCTCTTTTGTTTTGTCCTTGCAAACCTATCAACTAAGACTCTCATAGCCTGAAACCTTGGATGAAGAATCTTTCTCATGTTTATAAAACAAGGCTATAACTAGATTCCTGAAATGATCAACTAATTATCCTAACATAATCCTCAAAGTCAACCCCTCAAAACATCCTAAATTGAATGACAGTGAAATAGTATAAATTGGGTTTGGAATTGACTGAGGAAAGGGGTCAAACGGATTGGTCATGATCTCAAAATGATCAAGAAAGCCCATTTCCATGTCTAAAGTATAGAAAAACATTAAATTCCTCTTTATCACTGATTGGGTGAAATTTTCATGACCTCAAAGTAGGCTACTTAAAATCAGCATTTCCACATTCAGTAAAACTGAATAAAATGTGAATAGAAAGGCCTTAGTAAACTGATCATATGAACTTAACATAATCTGAAAAATGAGCATGGAGACACACTCTCATGCCTAAAATTCTCTACAATATTCCTTATATCATGACTATCAACTGGGTATCAGATGCAAACCTCCAAAGCAAGTCACTTAGTAAAACCCGAACAAAATGCAAAGTACAAATTTGTGCAATGACCTCCAGATGGGTATCTCTAAAACACATCAAATCTAAGTTCTGAGATTTGAAACCCACTATAAAAGATAAATTATAAGCAAGGGACACATGTCCCAAGCACCATCCCATGAAAATCATCAAGTCTTCTTCTACTTGCACTTGAACTAGGGTTCTTTAAAATGATCTTTTAAGGGCACAAACTTTGCCTTAGGAAAATTTCTGAATATGGACTCAAAACTATATCCAAGATTTTTGAGCTCCAACATAATCAATTTCCCTTCTTCCCATCAATTCACTCAAATTCCTCTACTCTCATCTTATCCTCTCAATTTTCCATCTTCCTATATTCTTCTATCTAATTCGTTTCTCCTCCAATCCAATCCTTTCTAATTCATTTATCTTCTAATCATCTCAATTTACCTCCTTCATATCCTCTTCAATCTAATTCCTTTCTAATCCTATTATCTTATCCAAATCTTCCATTCTATCCAATCCACTCATTAAAAAATCCATAAAATATGAAAAAAATAAAATGAAACTCCCAAATTAGTCCAATCAAGTGCAATCAATACTAATCCAATCAATACAATCTTGTAATCTTGCACATCACTCCTTAATCAACCCATCATCTAGACCCAAATCAGATGATAATCCATTGATCCCAATTTTAATCAAATCATCATCATGGGATGTATCCTTCCCAATCCTTTGGATGTCAATGGTTCTTATTATTAACTTTTCCATCTTCAATCAATCATCATCAATCAATCCATCAATTGGTTTTTAGCTTGACTAGGGGCAACCTTTTAGTTTGTATTCAGTTTGCTATGCATGCTTACTTGTTTCTTGTATGTATTATTTTTTTTTTCATTTATCATGGTCTTTGCATCCTATTGTCACAATGGCATCTCGATCTTCCATACCATGGTGTCATAGGCATATGGTTGCATTTGACCCTTTTTTTTATCACGTACTTGACACATTATTGTCTTGGTTCCTCATACCTTGGTACATAGTGTTAAGTGCAATATTAAACTTAGGTTTCTCACACCATCGCAGCATGACTTTATATATTCTTCCTTTGTCATCCATAATCTTTTCCCCTTCCTTCCACACTCCTATTCTTTTCGATAGCACACCCATGTTCTCCAAACTCGCATGTCCTCTCGAAGGGGCATACCAATCCTTCCTTGTCATCCTTCCATGACTGGGGAATCATGCTACTAGTCTTATCCCTTTTATCCACTATATTTTAATCTTCTTTGATCTAACATCACTTCATGATGCTACATCAAAGAGGGGAAAAATGTAGACACCAAAAATTGTCCTAACAATTACCCTTATCCTATCCAATTAAATACATATTTATTATTTATTTAATTTTAACAGTATTCTACCTTAATGAAATAAATTCACATTTATTTTGTTACAATCCTATTTATCACTTATCCTTGAATAAATAAATTTACATTTATTTAATTATACCCCATTTTCCCTAATCCTAATCCTCTATTTAAGTATGTAAATGATTATTTTTACTTAATTAATCCCCTCTTAACCCACTTGGAATTAAATATTATATTTAATTATATTTGAGCACATGGATCCTAAATTTAACCCTCACCTAACCTAAATTCCCTAACCTAACCCATCCTTCTAACCTAAATCAACCCACTTTCCCACTAATTAATATTAATCTCCCACCTAATCTCATCCTAATTATTTGCACAACCTTAATATAAGGATTAAGAAATTCTAACCCAAACCCAAGTCACATGTGACTCGTACACACACTTACACACTTGTCTCCTACATGTCATTGACATGTCACTTTTCAAACCTTGGTTCTCTCTTTCTCTTCCACCTTTTGACCCATGTCATTTTCCAAAGTTGCTCACACATGTGTGAACAACCTTGGTTCTCCCATCCTCTTACATCTCTTGACCTTTCTCATTGAGACATCACTTTCTCAAGTTTCTCACACAAGTGTGAGAAACTTTGGCTCTCTTACACCCTCTTACACCTGGTTACACTTTGTCATGGACATGTCACCTTCAAAGGTTTCTTACCCATGTGTGATAATTATCCCCCTTTGAATGGTCAAACCTTAGTATACATGTCATCTACATGGCATCTACTTGGCCTCAACCTCATGGACACCTCATTGATCTTGAAGAATCCTAGCCCTTCATCCAACTTTGAATCCAAATTTTCCATTTCCCTAAAAATCCTATAAATTGAGATCTTTTCTCCTCTTTCCATAAGCCTTCTTTACACATTGTCATGTTGCAGGATTCGTGAGCAACCAAATTCCACCCATCTTTAACAAATCAATGTCTTTTCTTCATTTGGGATGTTTGCATGTGTTATTATGTTGAAATATTTTAATCTTATTTCTTACTTCATTTCTTCATATATGGTTTTTTTCTTCCATATTTTGAGGTTTTCATGAATATGTTAGGATAATCTTAGTTTATTTAAATGTGTTCTTTGTTACATTTTTATACAATACACATATACATATACATCTGTGTGTGTGTGTGTGTGTGTGTGTGTGAGAGAGAGAGATAGAGAGAGAGAGAGTGTGTGTGTGTGTGTGTGATTTATATATATACATATATGTATGCTTGTTTACAAACACACATAAATATATGTGTGTGTGTATGTGTGAACACATACATTTACATATATATACATATTTATGTCTATAAATGTATGTATATTTGTACAAAAATATTTGTATATACATACATGTAGAATTTTTTGATCATTTTTAAATTTTTCCTTCAATTTAAGAAATAATATATAAACTTCAACCTCAGGAATGACATTAAATTAAATCTTTCAGGTATACATATCTAGCTATATAGATCTCAAGACATATATTATTAGACATCATGGAAGATCAAAGAATTCACCCTCTATATCTATTTAGCTGAACTAATCAGGAGATTGAGAAATTGAGTGACTTAATCATTAGTGGTAGTAATTGATGAACTACAATTAATTTAGAACCTAATTGAAGATCAGTGATTAGAGATCACCGAGTTGTTGATTAGATATGTAAGATGATTAAATCAGTAATATGTTGTCATTATTGTCAACTAGTTTTGATAGCACTTATCTTGTAAGTTACAATACCTAAACATCTATATAAAGGAGAAACAAAGATGAAGAACATAAATATCTACATGAGAAAGATGTATATGACAGATGAGGATAAGTAATACATTGGGTAACTTATTGATGAGTCTATGATCTTATGTTATTGACTTTATTATGTTGCATTCATCTATGATGAGGAAAAGAGATGAAAGACACAAGGTAGTGTGGTCGATTGATGAAGCATCATAGTATACACCAAGCAGTGTAGTGTATACCGAGCACAGTATAAAGCGAGCTTGTGTTCACTAACACATTTTTTTGTTAACCAAACAAAAAGAAAGGAACTAAAAGATTAGTTTAGCTTATGGAAGATGATGAGCTGGAAAGTGTATGATCACGAGGCTGGAGATAATGTTTATTACAAAGATCGACGGCTAAAAAAATTCAAGGAGGATCTAAGGGATGAAAACAAAACATGCTACTGACACATCAGCCGAGGAAGGTTTAAGCAGCAAAATGGATGAAGGAGAATAAGCGGCAAAATCTGATGGATGAGAAGAAAATGGTTTACATTTCTATTTAAGAGACTAGGGTTTCATTATGAAACTTATGCCAGAGGAAGGAAACTACAAAATTATTGCATGAAAAAGCTTCATGATTGCCTGATCAGACTGGTTAAGAAGAACTAAACTATAGAGATTACCGAGCATTAAAAAGCTATAACTGAGAGATAGTAAGTCATTGATTATTGTTGAAACAGAATTGATATATTGATCAAAGGATTTGAATGAGCATAATATAGATCTGAAAATCTACAATAGAAGTTGTATTGTAATCAAATAACTTGTTGTTACAGTTTAACCATTGTAATCAGATAAATCTCTTAACAGAGTGGACTTGAAAGTCTTGTAATGTCATTCATAGAATGTACATTTGTTATCTTGTCAACCCCATAATGAATGTTGGTTGGACGATAACGGTTAGTGTTAAATCCTCTAACAAGATCACACCTTACAGTGTGTTTTGTAACCTTTAATAGGGTTAAGTCTTCACAGACCTCACTCCAGAAGAGTGAATAATTTTTGGGTTGCCGGTCCTAGGTGTTTTTTCCCTTAACAGGGTTTCCACGTTAAATCTTTTGTGTTATGTGTTCATTGTGGTGATTGTTTGATTGTCATACTTTACATATTTCATATTGGATTTGGTCAGTAATAATTATAAGTTATTGACTGGTAATTGGTAAAAGCATAGACAGTATAGTATTTTATGTTATCGAGCTGCAAAAGTTTAAGTAAATTGGTTTTGGTTATACATTTTGATTTGGGACTGTGGATAATTGATTCACCCCCCTTTGAGTTATTCTAACAATTGGTATCAGAGAATATTGGTTGCTTGGAACAAAATTTTAAGGACTTTAGCACAAAGATCACAAAATGTATAAGAGGGAAGTGCCAAAGCTAAACAAGGATAACTTCACAATATGGCAAAGCCGAATGAAGCTACATGTATCTGGAATTGGGAATTTTTCCCTCACTCTAATGTAGAATGGCTACCTTGCACTGCCCACTGGACCTTTGACCCTTGATCATTTAAGAGACAGACATGAGCATAATGTCACTATGATGGAGATTGTTGCTTCTCTAACAGATGTTGAATTTGAAGATATCAAAGGATGTACTACTGCTAAGCAAATGTGGGATAAAATTGCTCAAGTTTATAGTGGTGATGTAAATGTCAAAAGAGCCAAAGCTAAAAGCTTAAGAGGAAAATTCAATGATATGAAGATGAAAGAAGGTGAAAACATAGTGCAGTACACAAACAAAATAAAGGAAGTTGTAAATGCAATAAGAGGATCTGATGGTGTTATTGATGAGGACACTATGGTAAGAAAAATTCTTAGAACCTTATTATTGGTTTATGTAATCAAAATATCTGCAATCCATGAAATCAAATCTGCAAATGGTAATACTCTCACTCTTGACAATCTGATTGGTAAACTTACTACATTTGAGCTTAACAATTATGATAATAGTGTTGTACTGACTGTTGAGTCTGATTTCATGACTTCTTTGAAGATTGGTAAGTCTAGTAGTAAACATGATGATAATGATAGCAATACTGATGATGAGCTTGATGAACTTGAAGGTCTTATGGCCAAAAGGTTACCTAAAGGTAGAGGTAGATATAAGGGAAAATTACCTTTAGCATGCTTTAATAGTAAAGAAGTTGGTCATATTACTGCTAGATGTCCAAATAGGAAAGAAGATGACAAAAACAAAGACCGATCTGGTGAAGGAAGCTATGGGAGGAGGAACAATAGAAGCTACCGACACTACAATAGATACAATTGAGACAACAGTGATAAAGGTAAAAAGGTATGTTACATTGCTGAAGAAGATGATACTGACTCTGATTCAGATGATGATGTAGAAGTAGTATTTGTTGCTATGAAGGATGATTCTGAGGAAGAAGAAAAGCATGTAGAAATAGTATTGATTTCTAAAGTAAATAAAAATGATACATGGATCATAGATAGTGGCTATACACATCACATGACTGATGATGATGATAAATTTGATCATATTGAGCAATACAATGGAGGATCTATTAAAATGGGTAATGATACACCCTGTATGGTAAGAGGTAAAGGATCCCTAATGATAAATGATAGAATAAAATGTGAAAATTCTTATTGGGTAGAAGGACTAAACTATAACTTGCTAAGTGTGGCACAACTAAACAATTCAAGTCACCGAGTTGCTTTTGGGAGAAAGAAAGTAAAAATATTTGATGAAGGAGGAAGACTTGTTGGAATAGGAGCACAAACGAAAGGTAATCTATTTTATCTTAACAATGATGAGTCTTCTTTCTTGATGATGAAAAATGAAGATGCTTGGTTGTGGAATAAAAGGTTATGTCATGTGAATTTTGATAACATGATTAAGATCAGTAAAAAGAAAAGAGTTAGAGGTCTGCCTAACTTATCAAAGCCTAATCATGTTATGTGTCATGAATGTCAGAAAGGTAAAATAAAAAAATCTAGTTTCAAAAGTAAAGATTATTCAACAAAGAAGATACTTGAGTTGGTTTATACCGACCTATGTGGTCCTATGAGAACTCAGAGTTATTATGGATACAGATATTTTATTCTTTTTGTTGATGATTATACTAGATTAATGACAGTCATGTTCTTGAAGGAAAAATTAGAGGTATTCAAGATGTTCAAGTGGTATAAAGAAAAAGTAGAGAAAGAGACTAGTAAATTATTAAAATGCTTGAGATATGATAGAGGAGGTGAACTTATTTCTAATGAATTTACTAACTTTTGTAATGAGCATGGTATTAAAAGACAGGTCTCTGCACCAAGGACAACTTAGTAGAATGGCATTGCTAAAAGGAGGATTAGGTCAATTGTTGACTGCACAAGGACATTAATGATAGAAAATAATGTTTCTTAGACATACTAGAGAGTGGTTGTTAGCAAAGTTGTTTATGTTCTTAACCAAGTGCAACTGAAGGACACTAACAAAACACCCTATGAGTTATGGTTTGGACACAAACCCACTGTAAGTTATTTCAGGATTTTTGGAAGTAAATGTTTTATTCTAAAAGATGAAAGAAATGGGAAGTTTGACTCAAAATTTGATGAAGGGATATTTATTGGACATTCCAGTAAAAGAAAAGCATACAAGTGTCTAAATAGAGTTACTAATAAAATGATTGAAAGTACTAATGTTTGGGTTGATGAGTTTGATGATAAGAATGCATAAGAAAGAAGAAAGGAACTAGAAGGCTATGGTAGATTCACTTACATTAAACAACTAGAGTATCTACTAAAGTCATAGACTGTGACAACCAGTCAACAGGAAAATAATACCGAGGAATAGGAAAGAGAAACCGACCAGTAGGAAGGACCTACCAAGCAAGAAAATGAACCTTCACAGGATGAACAATAGAGAAGAGATTAAGTATTGGCAAGATTTGTTAAAAGACATCATCCTGAGACACAAATAATTGGAGATAGACAAGCTAGCATGATGACAAGGAGTAAGAGAAGATAAGGTACATATTTAGTTTGTGAATATGAACCGAAGAATGTTAAAGTTGCATTGGAAAATGATGAATGGGTTAATGCAATGAATGAAGAAATAGAATAGATTGAGAAAAACAAGACTTGGACCTTGGTACCTAGACCTAAAGATAAGAATGTTATCAGTACTAAGTGGATATTGAGAAATAAGTTGAATGAAAATGGAGAGGTAACAAGGAATAAAGCTAGATTGGTATGTAAGGGATATGCACACAAGGAAGGAATTGATTATGATGAGACTTTTGCACTTGTTTCTAGATTAGGAGTCAGAATGTTACTTGCATATGTTGCACACAAAAAGTTCAAGGTTTATCAAATGGATGTTAAATCAGCTTTTATGAATGGGATAATTGAAGAAGAAGTCTACATAGAACAACCAGAAGGGTTCGTTGATCCAGACAAGAAAGATACAGTATGTAGATTACATAAAGCTTTATATGGTTTGAAGTAAGCACCTAGAGCCTGGTATGAAGGGCTGCATAATTATTTGTTGAGTATTGGATTTTTTAGAACAAGTGAGAATAGAAATCTATATATGAAAGGGAATTTAGATGATACTATCTTGATTGCTGAGATATTTGTGGATGACATAATATTTGGAGGAAAAGATCACATATGTAATTCATTTGCTGATGAAATGAGAAAAGAGTTTGAAATGTCTATGTTTGGAGAGATTAAGTTCTTTCTAGGCTTACAAGTGATTCGGTAGAATGATGGTATATTCATCACACAATCCAAATATATCGAGGAAGTACTGAGAACATTTGGCATTGAAGATGCTAAACCTATTGGAACACTTATGGCTACTAGATGTCAACTGACAAAGGAAGATGAAACTACAAAGGTAAACAAGACACTAATGATTGGTAAGTTAATGAATGTAGTTCACAGTTGACCAGATATAGCACATGTTGTTGGGATAGTTGAAATATTTTCTTCATGTCCTAGGGAGTCACACATGGTTGCTACAAAGAGAATCTTAAGATACCTAAAGAAAACAAAGAATTATGGATTATGGTATCCTAAGGAAGGCAAATTTGAACTCAGAGTCTACACTGATGCAGACTGGGCTGGAAATATAGATGATAGAAGAGTAGCACTGGTTGAGCATTTTTCTTTAGTGAAAGACTTGTTATATGGACAAGTACGAAACAACCTTGTATTTCTCATTTTATAGCCGAAGCAGAGTATGTTGTTGCTACTAAAAATTGTTCAAATATTGCATATATCAAGCAAGTATTGGAAGGTATGAATGAGGTAATCACTGAGCTGGTGATTATATATTGTGACAACACTAATGCAATTATTATTTCAAAGAATCTAGTGATGCATTCTAAAAAAAATCACATATCTATTAAGTGTCACTACTTAAGAGAACAAGTACAGGAGAAGCAAGTCAAATTAGAATTTGTTACATCTAAAGAACAACTTGCAGACATATTTACTAAGCCTCTACCGAAGGAAACTTCTGAATACTTGAGGACTAGACTTGGGGTTCGTCCCCTATCTATTGGTCACTAATGTGATCTTGAGGTTGCATTAGCATAATCTTATCAGAAGATCATACATGTTGATGCGGCATAGTTCACACTTTGGATCCTGTCTAAAGTTGTGAAAAGTTTTGAGAACTGGAACAGATTGGCATATCAGTATACAGAGATATAGAGAATGCACCAGACAATAGAGAGTTACATGGCTACTAAAGAGATGTATGTTTATTTATTTCTTTGGTATTGTTGTCAAAGGGAGAGATAAACAATATGGAACCGAGAAGAACACTGAAACATCTATCAAAGGGATATAGATCTTAGTATGTAACAGAAAAAAAGGGAGAGATAAACTGAAAGTAAGGGAGAGCATTGGAGATTAGTTATTGAGAATAGAAGAAGGAATTTGAGAGCTGCAAAGATCATATTTGCAAAAGATAGTCTGCACTTGAAATGCTATTAAGTAACCTAGTGATTGAACATATTTAGCTAGGGAGAGCATGCACAACATTTGTTCACAGAGTTGTAGAATACATGTTTGGTATGTGTATGGAACACTTTCATATTTCTTGTGTTGCCATCAATGCCAAAGGGGGAGATTGATGAACTACAACTGATTTAGAACCTAATTGAAGATTAGTGATTAGAGATCACCAAGTTGCTGATTAGATATGTAAGATGATTAAATCAGTAATATGTTATCATTGTTGTCAACTAGTTTTGACAACACTTATCTTGTAAGTTACAATACCTAAACATCTGTAGAAAGGAGAAAAAGAGATGAAGAACATAAATATCTACATGAGAAAGATGTATATGACAAATGAGGATAAGTAATACATTGGGTAATTTATTAATGAGTCTATGACCTTATGTTATTAACTTTATTATGTTGCATTCATCTATGATGAGGAAAAGAGCTGAAAGATACAAGGTAGTGTGGTCAGTTGATGAAGCATCATAGTATACACCGAGCAGTGTAGTGTATACTGAGTGCAATATAAATCGAGCTTATGTTCATAGACACATTTCTTTGTTAACTGAACAGAAATAAATGAACTAAATGATTAGTTTAGCCGATAGAAGATGATGAGCTAGAAAGTGTATGATCACTAGGTTGGAGATAATGTTTGTTATGAAGATCGACGGCTAACAAAATTCAAGGAAGATTTAAGGGATGGAAACAAAATGTGTTACTGACACATCAACTAAGGAAGGTTTAAGAGAAAAAATGGATAAAGGAGAATAAGAAGCAAAATTTGATGGATGAGAAGAAAATGGTTTACATGTCTATTTAAGAGACTAGGGTTTCATTATGAAACTTATGCCAGAGGAAGGAGACTACAAAATTATCATGTGAACAAGCTTCATGCATGCCTGATCAGACTGGTTAATGAGAAACAAACTTTGGAGATTACTGAGCTTCAAAAAGCTATAACCGAGAGATAGTAAGTCATTGATTATTGTTGAAACAAAATTGATATATTGATCAGAGGATTTGAATGAGAATAATATAGACCTAAACATCTGCAATATAAGTTGTATTGTAATCAAATCACATGTTGTTACAATTTAACCATTGTAATCAGATAAATCTCTTAACAAAGTGGAATTGAAAGTCTTGTAATGTCATTCATAGAATGTACATTTGTTATCTTGTCAACCCCATAGTGAATGCTGGTTGAATGATAATGGTTAGTGTTAAATCCTCTAACAAGGTCACACGTTACAGTGTGTTTTGTAACCTTTAATAGGGTTGGGTCTTCACCGACCTCACTTCAAAAGAGTGAACAATTTTTGGGTTGCTAGTCCCAAGTGGTTTTTCCCTTAACTGGGTTTCCACATTAAATCTTTTGTGTTATGTGTTCATTGTGGTGATTGTTTTATTGTCATACTTTACATATTGTATATTGGATTTGGTCGGTAATCATTATAATTTATTGACTGGTAATCAGTAAAAGCATAGATAGTATAGTATTTTATGTTACCAAGCTATAGAAGTTTAAGTAAATTGTTTTTGGTTATACATTTTGATTTGGGACTGTGGATAACTAATTCACCCCTCTCAGTTATTCTAACAAGTAACATGAGTGTTTATAAGAACACTTGTTAGTATATTCTTGATAGCCTGGTTCATATTAGGGATGACATTTATGGTGCCCTTGCCTATTCACCTGTTGCTATAGAGGTTATTCTTGAAAGGAAGAATTAAGAGGTTTGTGTTAGCTTGTCTCTTATTGAGGTATAGGGTTTAGTGCCCAAAGAAACCCTAAAAGAGAAATGTTTCACATTTTATGTGGGAAAGAATTATATGAATGGATACAAGGTGACTAGATATCATGATCTTTCTATGGTTTCTTTGATATACCCACACTTTCTTACTTCTCATACTCATTATCCAAATAAAGACCCAATTCCACTCTATTTTTCTCAACACCTATATATTGTAGAGGTTCATTTAGAGAAGGTTGTGAACTACATCGATTTTCTACCATATCTTGGATAGGAGTGTGGTAAGCTTGGAGATAGATATGCTTATCATTGATCTAATTGATAGTTACCAACACACATGGTCATTTATGGTTAGAGGGAACTTACCATTGCTCTTATGTTGGGTCCTACAACTAGAGAGGTTGTTTGTAGCACCTAACTTCAAGGAGCCATTGACAAATTTGGGGACATTACTATAGTGACCACTATGTTATCTAGTGATCAAGTTGACTACTATTTGATGACTTGTAGATGCTCCAAATCCTTATGTGGAGCATCCTATAGTAGTACCTCACATGATCTTTATAGCTTAGTGGACATCCCTTCACTTTCTAGCCTTGATAGGATTACATGATATGTGACATGTGTTATGTTGACTAGTTTGGTTGAAGATTTTTTTGATTTATATGAATTTATTGTAGCTCATACCATCATATTCCTATATTAGATATTAGAGGTCATGTCGGTACTATCAGACACTCTCAAGTACATCATTCTCACCACCCAGACCATGGCCACAGTGGTAGTGCCTATTAGGATCCACCTACCAACCACTATATTGCTGCAAAGGGAGAGGAACATGGTACAAATCTTTCAATGAGTACAACATGCTAGTCCTCTAGTATTGGCCTTGGAGATGTTGAGTTCAGCATGATGATGAAAGGTTACATGGATTTGTTGAAATGTGATGATCTAACTTCCATGCCATCTCACTTTCTCAGTCTACTACATTCATCATTATGATGCAAGAGCATCCTGGGTGTAAGAGAAATCTTACATCATCTAAAAATATTTGTATTTTTGTATTCCATAAGGGTTATCTTGTGTAGAGCTACTATTTATGGAAACTTTCTATTTTTAGTAAGTTGGTCATAAAATCTTGAAATGTTCTGATTTCACATGTGGAGGTTCATCTCAATCGTATCAGCCTGCCAGTAAAGTTTCATTGACAAATCAAGTCTAGCTTTGGAGATATTGAAGATTTTTGGTATTGGCAGCAGGGTACAGAAACTTTAAACTCAGTTTTGAAGGCTATAGAGGTCCCAGATGAGGTCAAAAATTTGGGTGATGGGTGCTTCCACCAGTCAAGGCTGTAGAGCACTTCGTGGCCTTTCTGAAATGGGGTCATAATAGTCAATCAGGTCAACTAGCGATGACTTATGGTCTTCAGAAGTTGGGTCACCTGAAATGGCAGAAAATAATTTTCCTTCAAAATTTTTGTTCAGGTTTCAAAAGTTATTTTGAGCCAACTTTGATGTAATAAATTAAAAAATAAAATAATTCTAAGTTTGGTCAGCCCTATGGACTAAATTTATGGAACCTTCTCGAGCGGTGGAAATTGCCTATATAAAGAAGGCCCATAGTGTTGTCTTAGGCAGTTCAGGGCAGTTCTGAGTAGGTCTGGGTGGTAGATCTAGGTATTGATTTGAGGCTTTGTCCTACAAAATATTGTAAGGGAATGCCCATGTGGCTTTACATATTGTATTTTCAGAAAGTTTGTAATTCCACATTTGTGGAGATAATAAGAAGCCCACTTTCTATTCTTGCATATTGTTATTTGTTCTTTGTTTCTGTTATGTGTTTGTGGTATTAAGGGGAGCACCCTTCATCAAGTGGTATCATGTCCTATTGGAGAAGAAGCTCTCATAGTGTAAGTTCTCAAGTGGTAAAATATTGTATTGGGGAAGAAGCTCTTGGATTGTAAGTTCGAAGGATGTAAGATCTCTCTTGTTGTAGATCATATATTTGGAGGAAGCGCTCATGTTGTAAGATCTCTCAAGTTGTAATGATTTTCAAGTATTAATGTATGATTTGTAAAGCATTTTGTCTTCTCTTTATCTCCATGTTGTTATGTTTTTGGTTATGAGTTGGTAAGGGTGGTGTGGCCCTTCATCAGTGGTATCAGAGCAGTTGTGCCCTTCATCACATTATGGGAGCACCTGTTGAATAGTCATGTTGCAAATGTAGAGTTGACCCTAGATGAGGCTAGGGAGTCTGAGTACTATCAGATGCCTCCATCTACATAGGTAAATTTTATTTTTAATGCATTATGAAAGTTAATTCTATAAATTTCCTTTTTTAAAACTAGATTCATATGATATTATGTGTATATAGATAATTTTTTAAGGGGGAAATACCTCTTGTTACTCTTTCCTTGAGGTTTGATTGTGTACATTGATGAGACTCACTTGATGATGCTAGAACCAGTGGATAAGTGAGTTTTAAATTTATTCATGTGTATATGCATATATAGTTTCTTTTAAATGATTACATTTTTTTCTTATATATATATATATATCTGTATATAAGAAAAAAATGTATATATATATATATGTATATATGTATATATGTATATATATATGTATATATATATATATGTATGTGTATATGTATATGTATATGTATGTGTATACATATACATATACATATACATATACATATACATATACACATACATATATATATATATATATACATATATACATATATACACATATATATATATATATATATATATATATATATGTATGTATGTATATGTATATATATATATATATGTATGTATATGTATATACGTATATGTATATGTATATGTATCTGTATGTATATATATGTATATATATGTGTATATATATATATATATGTATGTATGTATATATGTATGTATATATGTATGTATATATGTATATGTATATGTATATATATATATATATATATGAATGGATACAAGGTGACTAGATATCATGATCTTTCTATGGTTTATTTGATATACCCACACTTTCTTACTTCTCATACTCGTTATCCAAATAAACACCCAATTGCACTCTATTTTTCTCAACACCTTTATGCAGAGGTTCATTTAGGGAAGGTTGTGAACTATGTGAGGCCTCACCCCGACCCATCATATCATTTTTTATCATCCGCATTTTGATACTTATGTTTTGATACATTGATACACTTTTTGGATTATTTTGAGAGAGACTTATGAGACTATGTTTGATGATGATGACTATATTATGTGGATTACATTTTGATGTGGATTAGAACCTAGAATATGTGATTGATTTTGATTATGCATGTTTAGATATGTGAAATGATGAGAAGATAGGATCATGATTAGATTTGATTATTTCATGGATGATATGTCATGATGATTATGGAATTACTATGTTTAAACATTATTGAATGAAAAAAATACAATTAGAATTGAATTATGCACATTGATTTATGTTGTTAATTATGAATTGAAAATGTACCTTTCATGTAAATTTATTACCTTGGACTACTGATTCTTGAGTTTAGTGTGCAAGAAAGAGAACCATGGAATTATTTAGAGAACCAAGGCTAAACATATGTGAACTAAGTAAGCCAAGGTTTAATCCGATATGGGATTGAAAACCTTGTTTTAATGTGATTTGCTTGTAAATGTGAATTACATGTGTGTTACTAGTGTAACTTCATGTTGTCATTTAGGACATGTCATTTTGAATGTGATGTGTAATTGTTACTATCACTTGACACTTGTTATGTGTTTATGTATTGACATGTCTACTAAAGTTGGTAATGTAAACCTAAGCCTAAGTTCCAAGGTAATCTTTAAGAAACCCCCCCTTTAAGAAAGGTGTAAAAAAGTGGCGAAAGTGAGAAGGGAAAAAAAAAAATTTGGCGAGATTATTTTATTTTTAAAGAAAAAATAATAATCTGAATTGGCGAATCATTGATGCTCCCTGAAAGTAGGTGGGACTATCTTGGTGAATATATAACAGTATTTATAACTACAAAAATATAAATTGGTGAATATATAACAGTATTTATAACTACAAAAATATAAATTGGCGAATATAAAATAGTATTTATATTATAAAAAAAATACATTGGCGAATAGAAAATAGTATTTATATTATAATAAATATAAATTGGTGAATATAAAAGAGTATTTATATTATAAAAAATATAAATTGGCGAATAGTTGTGGTGACTGGTAACAGTGTGGTGTGTGTGTAGTTTCGGCAAGCTAAAAGGAGGGTCGATGCTGACAGTTATGAAGATACGTAATGGCCAAGTTGACGGCCTGCGTGACTTCGGTGGTTATGCTGGTAGGTTGCAGCTGAAGGCCACGAAGATACGCAAAGGACAGGTTGACAATGTACGTGACTTCAGAAGTTATGATCGTAGGTAAGATATGGGGGTTCCGAGGCCACGTTGGCAGTCTGCATAACTTAGCCACAAAGTTGCAGTGACATTGATCACTGAAGTACAATTAATCAGACTTAATGATGATAAGATTTTGATTAAAATCATAAATATTCATTATCTTTCTTTTCGGAGTCAAGTGACATTACGTGAAAGTTTAATACGGCTGCCAAGTTGTCAGTTCAAAATTTAAAATCGCAGCTAGGATATGGTGGTTCTGAGGCAACGCTGGCAGTTTGTGTAACTTGAGTGGTACGATTATCCATTATCCAGGCCAAGATTTTGATTAGACATTAAAAAGGATAATTTTAGGAGATATGACCTTTGATCCAACATTTATTATTCTTCTTTTCAACTTCGGAGCCAAGTTACACAGGACATTACAATGTCTGTAATTTTTTTTTACTGATATTCATTAATTTCATCTTGAATTACCACCTGACGTGAAACATTCCTTCAAAATTTATTGTGGCTGGCAAGTTGGTGATTATTTTCTTTATATACTCCTCGGTAGTGGAATTGCAGAGCATAGGGGCTTTCTAAATTTCTAAATTTGGATGACAAGTTGGTGATTATTTGTATTTTCTCGGTGCTTTCACAAAATGGGTCTTCTAGTAGTTGAGGGATCATCAAATGAGAACCCAGAACCTGTTATCCAACCAACTTTGGATATGGAGGAGGAGATTCAATAGGATGTCCTTAGTCATCTAATGTCTGCAGCAAGGGATCATCATCATGCTACTAGTTACGCCGGTTACCTGAGTGACATGTTCGAACTTGAAGTAGAACATGACAAGGAGGAGATGCGCGCCATTTTTGAAGATCGTGGCTTCAACCAGGAGGCGTTCCAGGAGGAGATCAATCAGATGATCCTGTTATTTGCTTCTCTGTGCATTGACTAATCTTTTTTTCTTTGTGCAATGTGGATCTTACGGCTTACCGTTATGAAATTTTTTGTTAATTGTTACTTGTAAGTTGTAATTTGTAAATACGAAATAATCGAATGTAGTTTTCATTTTGGTTTTGAAAATAGTTGGTCCACAGCCATTCAAAACTTCAGTGAAATGTTGAATCAGTGAATCAATTTAAGTTACCAATATTATGTATATAATATATTGTATACCAGTTTTTGAATTAAATAGTAATACTGTAGTCTATAAATTTGTAATACTGAATAGTAGTATACAAATGAAACAATGAGAAGTCAGATGACTCTTTTTCAAATAGTGTTACTGGTTCTGAAGTTACACCTGGCTATTTCGTAGCTTCTCAACATTTAAAACTTTAATTTATTATGATGGTTCTGAAGTTACGCCTGGCTGTTTCATAGCTTCTCAACATTTAAACCTTTAATTTATTATGATGGTTCCGAAGTTACGCCTGGCTATTTCGTAACTTCTCAATGGTTAATTTATGATGGTTAGGGGTTCCGAAGTAATGCTTGGATATTTCATAACTTCTCAACATTTAATTTAATATGATGGTGATGTGTTCTGAAGTTACACCTGGCTGTTTCATAGCTTCTCAATGTTTAAAATTTTAATTTATTATGATGGTTCCGAAGTTACACCTGGCTGTTTTGTAGCTTCTCAACATTTAAAATTTTAATTTATTATGATGGTTCTGAAATTACACCTGGCTATTTCGTAGCTTCTCAACATTTAAAACTTTAATTTATTATGATGGTTCCGAAGTTACGCCTGGCTGTTTCGTAACTTCTCAAAGGTTAATTTATTATGATGGTTAGGGGTTCCAAAGTAACACTTGGCTGTTTCGTAACTTCTCAACATTTAATTTAATATGGTGATGTGTTTCGAAGTTATGCCTGGCTGTTTCATAGCTTCTCAATGTTTAAAACTTTAATTTATTATGATGGTTCTGAAGTTACGCCTGGCTATTTCGTAGCTTCTCAACGGTTAATTTATTATGATGGTTAGGGGTTCCGAAGTAATGCATGGCTATTGTATAACTTCGTAAGGGGTTGAAAAGTGAGATATAGTCTAACAAAGACTAAGTTGCATGTTGATGCCACGACCCATGTGGAAAGTGGGAACTTTCAACTTGGGAAGTACAAGTGTCATCATTCATGCGGCATGCCAGGCTATGTCGTAACATCTCAAAGTTTCATTTTTTTGGTCAGTTTAATAGCTAAGGGCCAAGGCCCCTAATTTGTAGGTAGCAATTTAGCCTAAGTTGAGATAGGGTATTAAGGACCTAGGGTTAGAAACTTAGAAACTTAGATGTACCGTTGACAGTGACACTTAAATTTTGAAAAAGGTAATTACTAATTTCATGGGTGTGTGACTGTGCTTGATGAGACATTGAGATTTTAATTTTTAATATAGTAGGTGGCCTGGTGGCTGGTACCCTAGTTGTACTTGTGAGTTGCTTGTTACTTGTTATTTATTAAATACATTTCACACTTTAGAGCATCCATAATTTCTAGAGTCGAAGAGAAACCAGAGAGTTTAGTACTTAAAAGAATGGCAGAACAAGGATCTTCTGATGTTGTTGCAGTACCGGAAAAGAGTGCCATTGTGCATTCAAGAACAAAGAGGCCAAACATATACGCTAAAGAATGGATGAAACTATTGCCTGGATCCTCAAATTTGCAATCAGCTAATGCTGATGAATGGAGGGACCCTTATGCATTCTGTAGGGATGTTGAATGCCCAAACACAACTGGGTATGAGCTCTTCATGTTTTTCTATAACAATAGAATTAGAGGCCCTCCTATTTCAAACCCATGGGAGAGGAACTTGGCAAAGTTGATTGTACCTAAGGTATTTTTGGATGTAGACCTCATGAAAGTGCTAATTCAAGCATACAATCCAGTGACACAAGCTTTCCACAAGCATGACAAGTCTATACTCTGCATGTTAGATAGAGCATCTTTTACTCAAGCTTTCGACCTTCAAGGACCTATGAGCGTGGATATTGACCTAGCAGGAGAGGAGGCCCTATTTAATAGACATAGAAATTACTACCATGGAAAGGTTATGAGGAGGCATATTCATAGAGAAATCAAAGAGGCAAGGTTGTTACCCAAGAAGGTTGCAGATTCATTTGATATTGAGCTTTTCTTTACCTATTTCCAGAATATCATCTATGGTCTACACAAAGTTATTGGACTAGATGGAGGTTTGACAGTGACTGCTGACATTTTTGTCATGGCTACAGATGTTCAGGATCAGTACACCAGTAAGGAGTTTGATTATGTGGGGCACATAATCAATGTAATGCACTCTAAGTTGATGAATGCGAAGACTGATTTGAAAAGCTTCAAGTTCAATCACTACTCCATGCTAATGCACCTGATCCTCTATTTCAATATTGGCTACATCAACCCAGGGTTCATTGATGAGACCAAGAATGAGGGAGGAACTATTCTAGTTCAGCTGTGGACCAGGCTATGGGATAGAACTTACCCTTTCTCTAATTCCATTACTTTTTTTAGTGATTTTTTGGATCCAGTAATGAACATGTTAGGTATTGTGAGGGATAGATTTCCTTTACTTGTTAGAAAATTGCTTAGACCCTTAGCATTTAATATGGACAATGACAATTATGAGAATGACATCAAGCACAATTGGGGTGATATGTTTTTTTTTGAGAATTTTACTCTTATAAGAGTGTATGCTTGCCCTCAACCTCCACACATACTGCCAACATTTGTCCCAGAAAGATTAGCAATAGTAGAATTCTTGTGGTAGCTTATCATGATGGATAGAGAGCACTTAGGCCCTAAAAGACATAAGGGAACCTTTCTGGCAAGAAGGTTCCAAATAGGGGATTTCTCTATAGGTAAAGATGTTGTGGACCAAATCCATGAATTCCTCAGACAATTCAAATTTCCCTATAGTAAAGCAAGGATGTATGACCCCGAAGACTTCGTTAGAGGAGCATTGAGAGAACTGAGGAATCACAATTTGGCTCTAAATCAGCCTATGGCAGAGGAGGATGTTATTAGAAATATTTTTAGCAAAGTTACCTGTCAAGAGAGAACCTATAAATGGGAAAATATTGTAAGGGTAGAGGAACAATTGAAAAAGGCAAACCCTACCTTCCCCAGTTTCTTTCCTGATCTCAAATACAGGAATAAAATTGAAATGTGTTTAGAGAATTACAAAGATATTATGTCTAAATTGCCAGACATCCCTGAGGAGGAGGAGGATAGAATAAACCCTGAAGAAGTTGAACCTGATGTGGAGTTTATGGGAGAAATAGAACAAGCTGAGCCATCCACATCTGAGAAGAGGCCATCAAAGAAACAAAAGTTGATGAATGTACCAAAAAAGGCAAGGCAAAAGGCACTACAAATCCTGCCAAGTAATAGCCATTACTTTGCTGACTTAAGACAAAAAAATTTGACATCAATGGCACATGAGGGAGAAAAAGCCGTAGATGAGTTAGAATTGGCTACAGCTAGATTGGATGACAGGGTCATCCAAGCTAAAGAGTTTATAGATGATGATGAATTCATCAAGTCCATTGAGTTTAAAAGTTTTCTCTTTAGAGTTAAGTAGAATGAATTAACACTATCTTTGAAACCAGGGGAATCAAAGGAAAAAAATGTTCAAATGATTGAAAAATTACAGGCCTATGATCCCAACAGTGAAACATTAAGTGTGGAGGAGGCAAGACATCTAGTAAAGAGAAGTGGCATGTTGCTGATCCCTGGATGGGACTTGGAGTCCTCATTCCTAATTGACCAAATCAAGAGGCAAGATAAAGTTGTAGCTTATGAAGCTTTTGGCCCTGATGGACTCACGAGGAGTTCTAGATTCAATATGGACACTAAGACACTAGCAGTATGGTTTGTGGCCCCAAAATCTAGTAAGCCCAGATTGGTTGACATCCAAGACACCGCACAGGGTAGCCAATTAATATGGAGGTTGTAGGACACTACAAGATCAGAGATAGAAAATCTCTTACACCATGCGTCCTCCATGAATAAAGTAGTGGTTGAGGATTTGGAGAACAGGCTAGCTAGGACATTCAGAGATTATGTGGCAACTAGAAAAAAGTTTGAAGAGGAACTAAAGAAGAATTATTTGATAGATAAGACTGTGAAGGAGCTAAAAGATGAAATAAATACTCTAAAAAATCATTCCAAGGCATTTACAGAGGTCTGTGATGCAGGGGTCCAAACTGAGCATGAGGGGGGCTTAGCTACAGAACTTGCAACAAAAAAGATAAATGAGGAGAAGAATGAGGCCATCTTACAGGCCCTGTTAGATATTCTGTAGCACAGAATAAATGTAATTAAAGATAAATTTGATCTTGTTTTTAATGCTTATGGAAAGTTGCTAGAATTATAGAAAGAAGTGGATAGCTATGTACAAATTTTAAGCAGGTATCATGCAACTTGGTCTACTAGAACACCACTTTTTGATAGATTAGCATTTGCTCAATCTTTGAGAAGTGATATTCCAGAGATAGTTGTGAGGGTTGGTGAGGAGATAGATAGAATTAAAGCCATATTACCACTTTTTAAGGGTAAGGAAAATTTGATAGAGGCTAAGATAGCCATGCTCAGCTCCTGTTCCAACAAGTTTATCCCTTCCATTAAGAATGGGGATGGAGCCATAAAGAGCCTTGATCAGTGGAGGTCAAATGCTGATCTTTTATTGCCTAGGAAGGAGGCATTTTTAGGTGAGGGAAATAATGTTGATTTGGAGAGCTTCAATAAAACCCTAGATGAAGCTATTAAGGCAGAGAAAAATCTCACCAGGTTTGTAACAGATGTCAAAGCAATTATAGATTCCAGGTGGGGAAGACAAAAAGCACAACTGTAGCTCGTCCAGGACTTGAATTAGCTATCAGAGAAAGAAGTAACTACATGGGATGAGCTAACAAAGGCCAAGAAAGTTAAATCCACTGTAGTTGACTTGGACATTTTGGATGATGAGTAAGGAGGACATCTAGAGCACCTGACACCTGAGCTCAGAATATAGGGATGATAAGCTGTCATTTAAGAATGGTGTAAGTTAGCCGAAATGGCAGTCACCATATCTTGTTATAACAGCAGCTATCATGAATACTCATAGACAAAGGTGTTAGTTATCAGTGATCCAAGATGCAGAATAGGCCAAAACAATTTTGTCTTTCCACCACCTAAGGGCTCATTGTATTTTATCTTTTATTGCTTTATTTCTTATGCTTTTTAGGTTTAGGGTTTTCAACCATCTGAAGCTTGTTGCATTCCCATTCATGAGGGAATTCCAAGATGGTTGAAACGAGGTATAAATAGAGTTGAAGACTCATTTTTGGGATAGAGTTGAAAGATAATAGAAAAATTTGAACAGAATTGCTTTGAAGCAAGCTTCTAAGTTATGTGTTTGACCTTCTGAGTAATTGAATTTTGAATGTAATTAGTGAGTTGATTTTAATACAAATACATTGCAACTTTTGCCATATATTATTGTTGTCTCTTTACTTTTATCAGTAATCATTAGAAGGTAATACGGTAATACCTACCTAAGTATGTGGAGCTAAAAAATGAAGGACTATCCTATCCAATCCTCAGAGTTAGTAATTAGGTCTTTCTCTTGTTTGAATTAGTCTCAAGAAGCATAGTCTGAAGTAACCTTTCAAAAATTTGATTCATGCAAGAAAAATCCCTAACAGAGCTCATTCATTGGCTCAAGTCAAGAATATCAATTCTAATTAAGTAAATGCTTAGTATTAGGAAATTAGGTAATTGACAAATAATAAATTGACCATGTTGGTAGTATTTTTAGTTTTCACAATTGTTTTGAGAATTTCTTGCAATTTTCCTCCCGAAGGCTTGAATTTTGATCAAAATGTTAAAACCCTAAGTGCTAGATTGAGATATGCTCTAAAAATCCATTAAACCCTAGAAAGGTGTTGGCACTTCAATTTTTCAGTATGTCAATCTTGTGAAATTTTTATAAAATTGAAGTGTGCATAAGTGTTAAAAGATTGTGATATTTTTGCTACAGAAAACCCACAAAAAATCCTACAAATTTATCAAGATTTTCCCCCATATCCAGCTAGGCCTAGTTAAAGTTCAATTTTGAGGAAAGCCCTAAATATTTTCCACTTTCATAAAAAACCTAGGTCGCTCTTTTTATTTCTATTTGAGTGTTACTTTTTGAGTCACTTAGGTTCATAGAAGAGCACATGCATTTATTTTATCATCATGCGGGGGTCATATCTTTATTTTCCCTAAGTCCAAAGGCCCGGTGATATAAATAATATGTCCTAAGTCCTGAATACCTCATATTCTAATGTTTTGAATGTCATTCAGCTTTGAATCTTTAATGAAGATCTAACGGCGGTCGTGTGTTTGCATGGAATCTTTCCAAGCCATGCGAACATAAGACTAACCGTTGATCTTACAATGAAGCTTAATGCGGGAACAAAGTGGGGCCACTGACAGGTATCTCACAAGTGGTAGCTTTTTATTTGAGACGGTGGGGCCAGTGTCAGAAGGATCTTTAGAGCTAAAAGTAACAAAGCAAAGATCAGACAGCTGTCGTATAATCTCATAGGATCTTAGAGGCCTATGCGATCATGTGACCAACCGTCGATCTTGCATAAAGACAAGCGCGATTCTCAGGTGGGACCACCGATAGCTCTCTTCACAAGTGGTGGTTTTTCATTGGCTAAAAGCAATGGGGCTAGTAACTCAAAAGGATGCTGACAGTGGTTGCATGCTAGTGGTTTTTTGTATGATCATATAGGCTATTTTTAAGTTATAAGATCATGCGACTAATCATTGTTCTAAGAATAAAGGTTGCAGGGATTGCTGCCAGTGAAAAGACTAGTATGACTATTTTTCGTATGATCGCATAGGCCTTTTTCATGCTATGAGATCATGTGAACAAACTGTTAGATGATATGCTAGTAAGAATCGATGATCCTAATTCAAACTGGAGATAAAGCGACGCAAATTTCAATTTTCCCGTTGAGAAGTGACAGTTCATTTTTTCAGAGGAGTAATGGTTGAATAATGCTGAATAAATTGCTGAGGTGAGTGTTTTAATTGTTTGTATATCAGAATTCTATGCACTCTCAGAAGCACAAAGAGATCAAAAAATTGTAGAGACCCGAGCGTGAAGAATTGCAAGGACTGGCTATTGTCTCCCAGTGATTTCCTAGAAAAAAGGTCGGTAAAATACTTATACGATTTGCTTCCCTACTAAAAGAATCATAGTCCCATAGTCTGTGTATCTTGCAAAGTTTTTTTTAGCATAAACCCTAAAATGGCACCAAGGAAAGAATTGTCTAGTAAAATTGAGTATAGTGAAAGAGGTTTGCATGAGGATTTATTGTAGTTACTTCCCAGCTCTACTACTAACCTAGTGAAAACCAAGAGTCTGATTCCCAAAGACCTTAGGGTAAAGGTAGCAGATGGTCTATATGACACAGCACATTTTATTAGGGAGGCCAAAATTGGTACAATCAATGCAAATGGTGACCCTGATATCACTGGCTTAGAGTTATTCAAAGTGGGTTTTAGTCAGAGAAATACCCCTCGCCCTGCAAGCAATATATGGAAGTCTTGCCTAGGAAAACTTGTGGTACCCGACGTCTTTTTAGATGTTGATTTGATGACCCAGGTTGCAAAGAGTTATGAACCAATCACTAGGGAGGTTAGGGATGCAAAAGGAATGTTATTGATCAAAATTTCTGCTAAAGAGATTAGGAAGGTGTTCAGGTTAAGTGAACCCTCAAACAGTCTAGAGAATATTGATCTTGAAGAACTAAAGCAAGTGTATGATGCACAAAGAAACTATTTGAGAGGAAAATTATTGAAGGACTTTTGCACCAAAATTGGGAAAATGGTTATCATGGGACAGATCACATAGGAGCCTTTTATGATAGAATATTTTGACTTCAGGGCTAAGGGAGCATATTGGTCATTATGTCAGGTTTTTGGAGAGGATGTCAATGAAAGGATGCCAATACATTTGATGTGCATGGTGATTCAAATTCTACACCCACACTTGTCTATTACCTTTGATTTTGCTCCATTTATTGCTGAATTAATCCATAATGGATTAGTGAATATTCAAACGAATGAAGATGATAGGCTTTTCTGCTGGTATTCTTTCATAATGTACATTTTTTGTTTAAAGGAGCAAACTATTTTGAGCAAGAAATGGAGTTGATAAGACACAAGGATGGTGAAGATATGCCAATCCAATTGTGGAGCCTCACAATGACCTGGGATAAAAGGGATCACAGTTTCACAAATTTTGATAAACATTTTGCAGCCAGACTCGGGAAGTTGTTTGTCCAAGACAACCCAAGAATCTTAGTAGCATTGGCACAGCTCATTAGGCCAAACCAGTTTGCTAAAAATTTGAATATTATACACAATTGGGGTGATGTCATTTTCTACAATGTATCAACTGTCATCAGTTTGTATGGTTTCAGGGGAACCCCTTTTGTATTGCCTTATCATGTACCCCTTAGGATTGGAATCATAGAATTTATTAGGCAATTAGGAGATATTGAAGAGTGCGCCCTCACTGGAAAAGGCAAGGGAACTCTATTCCCAAATGTTACCATTGCCCACCAGTTCATAATTACCAAGGGTGGATGGGTTCACATAGATAAAATCATGGCTTCATACCATATGGCTATTGCAATTGCTAGGATAGCAAACCCTGAGGGGTTTTATAATGAGATGTTTAAGAAGAGAGCCAAATGTGCCATGGTTAACCACATTTTTAACTTTCCTGAAGATATTGTTAGAAATACCCCAGAGTTACAGGAATAGGAGGTTAGGAAAGAAAAATGGTTGGTGTACAAAAAGACATTGGATTTCATCTGACATTTTGATTCTGGATGGGACCCCTTGAAGAGAATAACTCCAATGGGTAAGAAAATAGATACTCTCATGAATTTTTTCTAGGATATCTTTCAGACCCTGAGTGAAAAGAAGGAAAAGGTGATGAAGGAGGACCTAGAAAGGGCTAAAAAGTTGCTAAGAAAACCTGTATTTGCAAAAGGATTACCCCCAAGGGGGTACATGTTACAAAAGAAGACTGGTTACAATGTTGTAGTACCAGAGAAAAGCCAACAAAGGAAGATGGATAAAAGGGATGTCCCATCAACTTCACAACAAGTTGAGAAACAAAAGGAGGTTATAGAGGTCCTTGACTCTCCTCATCTTCAAGCCTCTAAGGATGTAACTAATTCTCCACCCCCATCAAAGAAACAGAGAGTGGAAGAAAGACCTATTTATGTTGAAGAATATTACTCTCCATCATAGTCACCTCTAAACATTTTGGATGACCAGGAGGTTATAGAACAGGTACAGCAAGTAGATGCTCTAGGTCAAATCTTTATGACCTATAAAGAAATAAATGAGGGAGTGTCAAAGGCACCAAAAGATTCCAAGTTAGATTTAACAGCAGGGGAATTGGCAGGTACAGAATTAGACCTTGTAATCAAGCAAGCCTGTCAGGAGTTTTTGGCTAATGATGCTTTTGTTAAAACTAGGGCTTTCATTCAATTTCTTTGGAAATTGAACATCAACCAGTTTCAAGAAATTTGTGAGAAGAGACATGAAGAGAATCCAAAGAAGGATTTACAAATCATAGAGGAGGAAGTGAAAATAGAGATGACTGCAAAATTTAAGGAAATCACTCCAGAATAGGGAAGAGATATGGTGAAAGTATCAGGAGTACTAATCCTTCCAGAGTGGGATATAGCTGATGTGATGGTTTTTGACACAGTCAAAAAATAGACCACTCCTTTCCACAAGACTAAAGAGGAAGCAAAATAGGCTATCAAAGGGGTCTCTTTTAGTGACAATCACTAGGCTTTGGTAATGTGGTCCCTAAGAAAGAATGAAAATAACAGGGGAAAACAAATTGTCAGAGATGACCTTTCAGGGAGTCTAATTATAAGAAGGGTTACTGATACTTCTTTGGTTGAAGCATCAGGTATGGTAATGGCCACAACACAATTAATAGCAAAGGTGGCAGAAAAGGAAGCCAAAGAGAAGGAAGAACTCACTGCCAAGTTAGAAGCAATTTTGAAGGTTTATGGTGAGTTGAAATAGGTGATACTTGAAGGAGATACTTTAATTATAGATTTGAAGAAGAGATTGGGGGAGCATGGCCCAATGCAATTATCAGAGTAGATGCAAATTGCTTCCTCCCATGCTGGGCCTTCCTCTTCAAGCCCTATTATTGAATTTCTCCTTCTCCTCTTCCTCCTTCCACTGATGAGAAAGACATTGATCAAAAGGTAAAGGAGAAATATGAAAAGAAAATAAAGGATGTTGTTTCACACTTTGTTGCAAAGGTAAGACCTAAGGAAGTATATAAAACTGCAAATCAATTGGCAATTATCTTAACATCTTTTTAGAAAGAAGCAGCTATTGTGGACAAGATTTTGGAAAAGTGGGTTACAAGGAAAGATAATTTGAAATCATTTTTTGATCAAATTAAGGACAAATCTATTGTGGATATAGAGCTAACAAACACTTATAGGTTTGTTAAGGATCTTTTTGATTTTGAGGTAAATAGGGAAAGTATAAGAAGAAGTTCAAAAATCTTAAGGGTAAGATACTTCCAAGATGATTTTCAAATTTTTCCTGGTCTCATTAAGGCAGATGGGGTAATTAAAGATAAGGATCAATGGACGGAGCATATAGATAGACAAGTATTATCTAAAATAGACTCTATTTTAGATACAGATGATAATATCCCATTCATACAACTTGTCGAGCTCCTTCAAGATGCTAGGATGCATTTTGCTAATGTCAGAATAGAGGTTCACCAGTTGGTTGCTGAGTGGAACAAACTATTACCAAAGAAGGATGAAGTCCTTGCCTTTCATTGGCCGAGTGAGGAGACCTATATGACTTGGAAATCAACATATCCCTCAGAGAGTTCAGAAGAAGAAGAAGCATCAAATGAGGAGGCAGCAGGTGGTAGTGTTCCAAACCCTCAAGATCAAAGCCAACAAGGATAAAGTCATCAAGCAATTATCATGAGCATGGCTATTACACCTGGTAGAAGTTGAACTACCCTTGGGAGTTACTACAAGATTTTTGGCACTCATTTTAACGATCCATTTTAAAGTTTTGTAACGAGAATTAGAAAGTTTTATTTTCATTTTTTGTCCTATATGAATGCTCATTTCTTGTCTTTTCTAAAATGATCCGAAGCTTGTTTGCAATCCTTATTTTCTATAAAAGGATTACCAGGATCAATGAAAAAGGACTGAGAACTTGATCAATTTGACTGATAAGTTTCTTGAGTCTAGGATATCATAGACTGTAATAGGCATATTTTCTATAGAAGACAGTATCTTCTAGTTCAAGTTATTTTCAAAAGGTTACATTGTAAAGCATTTTGTGAGCATGATATAATATAGCATTTGAATATAATCCAAGATTTATATCTCTCCTTGAGTATCTCTCTCTGAATTATGAATTGTTCTGATTCATTGCATGAATAATCTTTGTGTGTATGTTCATATTTCTTAGCTCTGATCCAGGATCAGATTAAATAAGCTTTGAATATAACATAAATTCTCTAAATTTTTTCTTAAGGATATACTAGTAAGTAGTGTGAATCTAGGAACCTTTGATAAAATCCAGGATATACTAGCAAGCATGTGCACGTTACTAACAGACCACCAGCAATGTTCTGAAGTAACACTGGGTTGTTTCGTAACTTCTCCACAGTTAAGTGGTTAGGATGCTAACAGGTTCCAAACTTCTGAAGGACTCCCGACTAATGGCGTGCATAACTTCAGAACACTTTGTCAGGAATAGTTGGTTTACAGAGCTTCACGATGGTTTTTTGGCCATTAGTGTTGGCAGTTACGAAGCTATGATGAAGCATCTGGTAGAAAGGTGTAACTTTGGAAAGGTTAATCAGTTACAAGATTAAACAGTTGAGAGGTTACGAAAGGTTTTGTGCGGGACTTCACAAGGTTATATCAAATTACAAATTTCTTGAACATTCTACAATTACAAAAATCATATATATCCCTGGCACCTGCTATTGTGGACAAGGAGGGATATTCTAGTTTATACAATCTACATTACAAAAATCATGAATTCAAAATTTCAAATTAAAAATTACAAAAATCAAAATTAAAATTACAAAAATCATGAACAATACTTATTACTTATACCCGTAGGCTTGTAGATGAATATGAGTCAATTAATAAATTGTCAATAAATTAATAAATATTTAGAATCAAGTCCAATTCCATTATCAATTTATCCAACAAGTACAGTAATAAGTATACAGTGTATAAAATTATAAATACCTATTAACCGAATGCTAATTCTAAATCACTTCATAGTTCACTCTTCACTTAGTGTCAGTGAGCAGTCTGCCTCGCCCTCTTCTATATCCCACATGGAATCTAGCTCCTGAAATTGACTACTACTACTAGCAAGAGGTTCTTCTTCATTCTGAGTTGGGTATTCAAAATCAAAAAACTCTTCATCTTCATTCTGAGTCTAGGACCAAGATTCATCGTTTGTCTCTGAACCACCATGTTTTGAAGTAGTGTTCAAAAGCCCTCGTCTTTCACGCAGGGAATTCCAAATTGCCAATGGCCTATGATAAGGAAAGTCTGTAACATTGTACTAAGTTACAAAGAACCTCAAGAAAGTTTCCAAATTTTTGTCTAGTTTGTTTCTGATCTTTGATTTCAAAAACCCCAATGCACTGAAAACTCTTTCATCTTCCACCGACCCCAATATCATTGTTTGACATAAATCAGCAAGTTTGAAATATTCTGATATTGAATCATGTAGTACTTCACTCTGCTCTATCCTTTTCCAAAGCCTGGTTATTGCACCAAGTTGAAATGGATTCTCCAAGTTTTTTAACTGCAATTTCATACATGATGCAAATTGTCTACATTGTTTTTTAAGAATAGCTGAATCTATAATTCCATCAATTGGTTGTCCATTGCAATCTGCATGTTTTGAAAACTCTCTGATCAATTCATCAAATTTTTTATGAAACATATGAGCATCATGTTGTCTATCTCTGATGTTTTTCCAAAAATGAGGAAACACACAACCCATGGCCTCAAGAATTTCTTCTCTAGGGAATCTTTCATGAATCTCACTTGAAAGTTGGTAGGAAATTGACTTCAAATTCTCACTAACAGATTTAACAAACATGTCAAAATTAGCCCTTTTAACTGGAAGTAGTCTGCCTCGCTTGCCCGTCTTAGATTGGTGCATTGGTATTTCATATCCTTTCACAAACACAAATAAATCATTTTTTGCATTGAATTGAAAAAAATTCTTAGAATGATTCAAATCTGTAATTATTTGCCACCTGAAAAAATTTGGGCTTTGAATTGTTATCATATCTGAGTATAAATTATCTAGGGCAACGCATGTCATTTTACATAAATCTAAGTACTCATGGATATACATAATCCTATCTTGGGCTTTCTTAACAAGCTTGTTCATTAAATCCAGCATGGGGAGAAGACTTGCTAAAGTTAATAGAGTCTCTATATCACTTAACTTATGTAACAAATCAGGAGCTTTGTCTACTGTGAGGCATTGCCCATATATTACTCTGATCAAGGATTGATATTCTATTAGAACTCTTTCTACTGGTCCATGCAAAGAGATCCATCTGGTCTCAACATCCTTGAGAAGCTTGTTTCCTGGTGTTACTCCCTCTGAGAAAATCTTAAATTCTACAAAATGTTTAAGACTTCTGCAGAAGTAAGAGTATATGTCACGAACTAGATCTTCAACTTTTGACACTAGGAAAATCGCTTACAATTTTATATGCTAAATTCATTTGATGGGCCATGCAATGTATGCCAAGCATGTAAGGTGCAATACTAGTTTTTAATCTTGCACAGAGACCATTCCTTTGGCCTTGCATTACTGCAGCTCCATCAGCTGCAACACACACTAACTTCTTTCCAATTGTCAAATCATCCATACCAGCAACCTCATGCAAAGCATTCTTCACTTTAGAATATAAGTTTTCTGCTATTGAATTGCCCCTCATTTTATGAACGCAAAGTAGATGAGCTTGGTAGACATGTTCTTTTACTGTATACACATGCATACAAATCCAAGCAGTGTTATCTATTGCAGTAACTTCATCTATGGATAATGAAATGAATCTGGACTGTTTTACTTTCTCCTATAAATTTTGCTTTCCCACCTCAGAAAGACAGTTTGCCATTTCCCATCCAACATTTGTTGACCAATGTGACATGGGATAGTGAGGAACTTTCAAAAAAGATAATAAATTACCATATTCTTAGAAGTCTCTCATAGGACACCCTATGGACATAATATGAAAAACAACACTCATCTGAACGGTCTTTGCCAGGTTTGCTTCATTGGCTGCATGTTTAAACCCAGCCTTGATTGGATTTTCACTACTAGCAATTACTTCCATTCTCTTGTTATGCTCTTCATATTCTATGGCATACTTAACATGAAGACATTCTTCCTTTGATTTCCATCTCACTACTGATATTTTTTGTCCGTCTATGGTCTATTTTTCATAAACCTTACCAATATGATTTTCTATAGTGTCAAGCTTTAGCTGCAACTTCTTCTCTCTTTTAAGTTTCTAGGTACAAAGCTTACACCTACATTCTGTTGGTTGTTCATCATTGCTTAGGACTGGTTCAATGAACTAGTACTTTTCTACCCAATCAACCTTAAAATTTCTTGCCATTTCCCACTCCTGCCCCATTTTTACTTCCCTTTTTCTTTTCTTCCTACCAACATTATTATTATCTTCATTGCTACCATTTTCTTCCAACTGGTTCTGTGTATCCCTTATAACATCTTCTCTCATGCCACCATTTTTATCCTCATTTGATGCATTTTCATTTTCATTTAACTCAATGACAACCCTGGCTTGTGGTACTGGTACTGGTGAGCTACTGTGAATGGATTTTGCACTGGCAATTGCAGATGTTGATGGAGCAGAAACATTTCCAACTCCAAAGAAAGCCTTTATGGTAGTATCTTTAAGTTTTGTGCATTTTGATGGCCTCCCAAGCCCTTCACTACCCCGAGGAGTCTTACCCTTGTCTAGCTTTCCAATCTCTTCACTGCCCTGAGTCTCAACCTCCCCTAATATCTGAATCCCTTCAGCAGTAGTAGCCTGAGGATACTCAATCTCAGCCTCAGGATAGTCACCCTTGTCCGACATGTTTACCCAATGACCTCTCACTAGTCACTAGGATTCTAGCCTCTACGAATTAAAATTAATAGCAATACTGTGAATTTTGAAATGTGAAGTTGAACAAATAATTGTTTACCTTTGTCCTGCTTCCTCTGATTTCTGACTCTCTGAAGTCTTGAATCCTCTATTTACTGTTGCAAGATTGTTATTTGTAAATCTGGCCCTCCAGGTTCTGGCTCCAAAAATTTGTAATGACGCACGATAAGACTACTTCTAAGTTTTCTAAATTTGATTTGAATTTATATCAATCCATGATACCAAATTCCAAATTTCCAATTTTTAAAATCCTGGGCTTTTGGCGAAAATGTGTCGAGTGTTGACCTGATCAATGCTATGTTTGGGAAAAAATTAAATATACGTGGTGAATAATTAATTAACGGGTTGGTGAAATATGTCATGGACCAATAAAGTAATTAATTAATGGGTTGGCAAAATACGTCATGGACCAATAAAATAATTAATTAACGGGTGGTGAAATATGTCATGTTTAAGATAACAATATAAACCATTTGGCTATTTCAAATTTTATATGCAATCCATAATTAATATCGCCGGTGAATAAGAGACCGTTAAAAGAACCACGTCGAATTAATTATAGGCAAATATGATGGTCAACAACATCAAACAGAAAATCTAATTGGCGATTCCAATTAATATTCAGCGATTACCATGTCAAGATTGGGCGAATATTTGCCAGCGTATACCTATGTGATTTGCCAATTCCATGAGACATTATTCCTAGAATTCGCCAAAAGGTGAATATTTGCCACTAAAAATTACCCTGAGCCTAACTGACTCATCAGGAACTTAATTGAATTCCCTTGTTGGAGACACTTGCACAGTTCCACCAATTTGATCATTAAGATTTAATTATTTCTAGCCACTTCTAGAGGCCAAAAAGAGGTCCTAAGGGTCAAATTTAGCAAAATATAAGTACCTAAGTGATAGGGGTTTGGGTTAGGAATGTTTTTAACACATCTAGAACCCCCTAGTGGTCTTGGTGACCCTTTTTAGGATCCATTTTCCACATGCTACGGAAATTGGATTAAGTGTTGACCTTTACCCAACCCCACACTCATTTCCAATTTGGAATTTATGATAGGGGACAAGGAAAAGCCAGAGGAACCTAGGGTCAAGTCTAAATTGAATGTTGGTGGGTGGGTAGAAGTTGGAGGTCTTTTTAGAGGCCCTTTAGAGAGTTAGTGGGTGTTCACCCACTCTCTAATTTTAGAGACAATTTGATTTGGAAAAGGAACAAGGAGAAGGGACAAGGAGCTCAACTCAACTTCCTTCTTCCATTTTTCCTTTCGATTCAAGGTTGGTGGCTCTACCATGAAGAAAACTTCTTGCTTGAAACTCATGAAGAAGATTGTTATGTAATTTGTATTATAGATTTTCTTATCCTTCTTGCCATGAAAGAATGCTTAATGCATCTCATTTTGTTTATTATTGTGTTAAAATAATATGTGAGAGCTTGTATGTATGTTCTTGTAAATCTCTCCATTGTTGTGTTGGAAATGGGATTGCATATGGATTTTGCTTCATTTCTTATTTTCTTATTTTTAAGAATGTTGTTTCATGGGAGTTAAGGCATTACTCACCCTTTAGGAAGGGAAGAACTGGCCTTGGGTAAAGGGGTTAGTTGGGCTCTCAATTGTAGTGAGATTCGCTTCTCTTGGAGAAGAGAGAAAAATTCATGGGGTATGGGCTCCATGAAGCCATCTTTGTATTTTTGCATCTTGAGGATGCTAATGAGAAAAGTTGTGTATGGAATATGAATTCATGTATCCTTGAGAGGCATGGAAATACTTTTGTGAAAAATTTAATATGTTAGCATTCTCCTACTTAGAAAAGCCCACCTTCACCCTTCTCAATGAGATTGAAAAGCACATTTGTAAATCCTTGGATGGGAGTTATTTGTTGTTGTGCATATATGTGTTGTGAGCATTTGTAAGGTATACATGTTTAGCCTTGGTTCTCTAAGCTCGGGGGTGGTCTCCTTGAGACCTAGGTTGGGAGGTGAGCTTCCCATGGTTCTCCTCATGTGTTTTTAGGTTTGAAGTCAAGATGATTGTGAAAAAGCTTGGGAGAAATCTCTATTTTGATGTAGTTGTGTGAGAGAAACTTTAAGGTTGCATGGTTACTCCTTTTATTTTTAGATTCATCTCTTGTAGAGTCTTTTAATATTCATATTGAAAGATTTATCAAGTAATATGTGAAGAGATCTTATTCATTACGTAATAGCTTCATTAAAGGAAGAAACATTGTATGATATCCATTGATTGCATAGATCTTCTTTCTTGAAGATGTGTAGTTGTATTTTGAAAGATTACCATAATTTAAATGAAGAATCTTTATTTCATGCCTATTGTATTCTATTTCTTGGACTAATGAAGTTAATCTTCCATTGTAGGATAATATCCAATGTTGAGAAGTAAGGCAATGTAATAGTTTTAATAGCATATAAAATCTTGTTGATACATGAATCTTTTAATCTATATGTAATGTACTTGATTGTAAATTATCAAGTTAAAGCATTCCATTCTTCCTTGAAAATATAAACTTCAATTTCAATAGGTTCAACACTCTACCTTACAATCTTCATTGCAACCTCTAATTCCTCCAAAATGAAGCATGATAACAATGAATAATTAAACATGTTAGAATACTAATGTAAAAGTCACATATTACTAATTTCCAATTTATAGTCTCCTTAGTGTAATGCACTAATTTAACAAAAAAAATGTATACAATTAGTCCTTCTATAACAAGCAAAGAAATCAATATGTTAGAGGCAATGTCAAAACTATATCTATGACACTTCCTAGATTTTTAGAGCAAAAATGCTCTCTAGAATTTGTATGGGAAGGGAAATAATTCTCTTACCACAGAGAATATTCCCTTCCCAAGATAGTCTTTCTAAATAGAGTTAGCAACCTAATCCCCTAACTTAACCCTTATTATTACCAACTAACTCCTAAATTGATAAATAAATCATATAACATGACTTGATTTTTAAGCTCCAAATTTAGTGGGACCCACACTCTTAAACAAGAAAATCTAATAACATGTCTTACCACTGTAAATTTACTATATACCTTGGCATAGGTTTTTGAGTGTAGACATTGCATTTAAAAATTATAAAAACCTTGCATGCATGTGATTGGACACCTTAATGTCCTTGTCTTCATTGGGCTTAGTACCCAAAGTCCAAGACTTGGACCAATGTTCCTCATTCTCCACATACCATGCTGGAGGAAATCTAAAAAGTGTTGACATGGTTTAATACTTTCTTTGACAAGTTATCTAATCCCTTGCCTGTGGAAATGTTATGCATTGGGATAAGGTTGTAACGTTTGGTGGGCCCAAACTCATGGCCTTGAAAACATGCACCACTTTTCCTCCTAACTCCCCATGCTTCATTATTCTTGTTGTCAACATTGGTTAATTCCCTTTTGTTATGTCACGTACCCCGCATGTGAAAATGCCATGCAAATGGAAGGAGGAAGTATAGTGGTGGGCCCCAAGCCTTATGACACCTCATTTTGCACTCATCTCCCTCTTGGGTTTTTGCACCCACTTGCTGAAATTTGAATTAGTCTTGTTACCTCCACCCATTTGGCAAGTTGGCCATTGGGAATAGTGAGGTGATGGGATAGTAGGTTAATAGGATTAGTAGGCTTATAGACTAGGGCTAAATTTGGGATTAGACATATTCTTCTTAGTTGTAAATCTTAGTTATTAGTTATTAAATTTATTTTGTGATTAATGAAATTAGTTGTTAATTAATAGAATTATTGTTCAGATTTAATTAGTAATGAATCAACTTCTTTTATTAATAGTTTTATTGATCATGTGTTTAAACTTAACTAGTAATAAATCATGTTGTTAAACTAATAGTTATTTTAATTCAATGGTTAATTACTTTAATAGGATCATCAATATTATCTGTTGGGTTATTTAAAATTGTCAATTTGATATTAAGCTCATAGGATATGTTCTAACGATTTAATTTGTTTAAGTAATCTAATTTAATAAGTAGGTTATTAGTATGTTCTAGGAATGGGTAGTAAAACATTTATATTTCTAAAGCTTATATAACATTTCGTGCTAGCTCATATTATCAGGTTTATTGTCGATTATAACTCAATTATTAATATGGTTAACTCATGAACTAAAATTATGGACAAATTATCGATTATGTTAAATAAATCACATTCAAAAGTTATAACCTAGGTACATATACAACTTGGGTTATCATTTAAATGGTAGTTGGATATGTAATTAGGACCCTAGCTTGTGGCTGGTTTAACTGTAGTCAATTTATACTTAACCCTTGAACATTACCATCTATCATCTCACTTTTAAAAAAAAATTGTTGCATTTTTATCAGTTAAATTTTGGGCATGCCATTTGGTATTAGAGCCTAGGTTTTAACATTGGAACCTTTAAACCCATTACATTTCAACTCACCTAACTTAATCTATTATGTAGGATGCATGTCGTCACATGAGCTAACCGATGAGGTAGGGGTCGTAGAGCTGCACATGTTAGTGCAGGATAGGGAGGTGGACCACCACCTCCTCCACCACCACCCTCACCACCTCGGAACCCTAACCAGGATATTATGGATGTCCTTGAGAATCTTATTGGGGTAATTCAGTAGAGGCTACCACTCATAGTTCCTCAGCCAGAGCAGTAGGCTTCTGAAAGGGAAGTAGATATCCCAGGAGGAGGTAGAGAAGTTAACAAAGAGAGGAGTAGGAGTCCTCCACCAAGGATTTTTGAGGTCTGTGGTGACCATGAGGGTGAGTCAGTTCATCAGATAGAGGTACCACCCGAGCATGGGATTTGGGATAGAGAGAGACCCCCTAGAGATGTTGGAGACAAGATCTAAGAGATAATATGACTCCAGCCACCCTTGTTTTTGGGATCCACTAGTGGGTCAGTAGTAGAGGCCTAGTTACAGAGTTTATAGCAATGCTTTGGATTATGCCCTTACAAGAGTAATCTAAAGGTATGACTTGTAGTTCATCTCCTATGGGAGAAAGCCTCCACTTGGTGGAAATAGGAGGAGTCCATTGGAGGAGTGGCTATTGATACACTCACTTGGGAGTCATTTATAGCCCGATTCCATGAGAGGTATCTCTCTGAGCATTTCAGACAGAGATAGATAGAGGAGTTCTATGATCTCCAGCAGAGAGGTCTCACAGTGGCCTAGTATGAGAGTCAGTTTCTTGAGCTCCTTCCATACGTACATTATATGAAGGATGAGAAATTACATATCCATCAATTCATTTAGGGACTTAATATGTCTCTTTAGGGTACAGTACGTTTATCCTTTCCTACCACATTTAGAGATATAGTTGAGATAGCACTTATAGCTAAGGATATCTATACTAGATAGGAGTCCCAAGATCGGTCTCAGCACCAAAACCCCTCATCCCAGTAGTCAAGACAATAGAGACCCTCTTGGAAGGGGAAATAGAACCATTTAGAGGTATCCTTTAAGGGTCAACAGTTTTAGTAGCAGGGATCCCAGGAGGATTCTAGACAAAGGCATTCACAGGGTTATCAGGGCTCTAACCCCAAATAGTGGAAGTCTCAGGGCCCTAGACAAGATCAGTGGATACAGACCCCTCAGACACAGTCAGCTAGGACTCAACAGTCCTCTAGGGGTGGATACAGTGGTTCTAGTAGGACCAGAGGGTCAAAACAACCTAGGACATAGGGAGTACAAATTCAGACCTGAGGGCCATGTTACACTTTCGGTGGTATGGGTCATATAGAGAGAGAGTGCCCACATGGACAGTTAGTTGCTGGTTAGGGAGGGGCTACCTTAGAGCCTACAATTGGGGATATGGGAAGGTCCCATAGATTATTTGCAGTAGTTGATAACCACCAATCCGAGCATCAGACCATGGTCATAGAGGCCACAAGTATGATTCAGGGTATCATTGTTTCTATCTTGTTTGATTTAGGAGCCACAGACTTCTTTATATCTCCATATGTGGTGGAGCATTGTGGGCTGGTGGTAGTTAGATAGGATGTTGGTTGGGAGGTCAAGTTAGCCTTGTGTGTGTGAATTTTGTACCTAGCTATAGAGACAACACTTCAATAAAACATTAGAGGTTAGCAAAAACTAAAATTTGCAAGTAATTGAAACTATGCTCACCAGATGATTTACTGCCTTCTGGTAGGTGCGAGTATGATGTTCTCAGATTGAAATCGAGATCAGTGACAATGCAACACCTAAACAAAGGATTTGAGTGCAAAGAATGAAAAATTGTATGAATGCAGATTAATCTATATTTTTGTATTTTTTGTGAAATAAAAATGAGAAACTTAATGAATCTAAGCTAGAAATGAAATTTAGATTGAGTGCAAATTTAATTTAAGAATCTATGGATGAATATGAAAACTATGATATGAAACTATGCAAAAGCTATGATCAACTATGAAAGATCTCACAAATTGCCTATCGCAGGTGTTCAATCCTTCAATCGCCAATTCACCAGAGTAATTGTACAAATTTGAGTGTTGATTGCTAGGCCTTTGTGAAGAGCTGAGCCTTGATATTATAGAAATCCAGGTCTTGAGGATGCAAGAGAAAAGCCATAAATCACTCTTGATAAACTCAAGTTGATTTTTGAGTTATTAGAAAATTAAGAATAATTAACTCACAAAAATCATGCAAAAGTAGTTTTATCTCAAAATAGAGCTTTAGTTCTCTTTTTCAACTCATCATTAGATGTTGAGTTTAGAAAGTTAACAAATTAAAAATAATAGTTGTTTTAAAGTTGACTACTTTTCCAATTGTGCATGATTTAATATGAATTAATTAAAAATAAAGTGATTTATTCTCAACTTAACTGATTTTAAAATTAAAACAATTGATTTATTGGTTAATCAATTATTAAATCAAACTTTTATTCAAAAACTATATTATTAAAGATTGACAATTGACTTTAATTAATTAAATAGGAATTTAATCAATTAGTCATAAGATTTTTTATTTATTGTCAAAATAAAATAATGCAATTTTAGGAATAAATAGAATTAAATTTTATTAAATTCATAAGTGGCAGTATTAAATCTGATTAATTAAATATTCAGAATATTCAATTAATCAAAGTTTAGGATAAATAAGATTTATCGCCAAATAATTATTAAATTAAAGATAATCAGATAAATTAGGAATATTTCTAGGAATATTCCCTGATGCAGAATTTAGGATAATCAATTAGGATTCAATAATGTTCAAATGTGTCTTAGGTAGGTTAGGACTTCGATGTCAATTTCATTTGATTTGTTGATGTAGGAGGTTAATGAACCTATAGCCCATTTTTGGGGTATTACAAGCCTCAGGAGCTAGGGTATCTATTAGCTCCTTAGTTTGTAATTGTCAGATTCAGATTGGAGACTTAATCACGATGTCTGATCTCCGCATTACCCCTCTAGGTTCTTATAATGTAGTCCTTGGCATGGATTGGCTATATTCCCACAATGCTAAGATGGATTGTCGAAACAAGAGGGTTGAGTGCATTGATGATCATAGTACTTCTATGGTGATATTTGGGGTACAGAGACCCGTATCCCTATGAATGATTTTTGCTATGCAGCTTAGGCGGTGCATGCAGAAGGGATGTTAGTTATTTTCCATCACCATTAGTGATAGAGAGGAGGATTTAGAGGGGGAGCCTTTGCTCGAGGATTATTCTATTCATCAAGAGTTTTCAGATGTATTTCCTACCAAGTTACCTGGTATGCCTCCACCTAGGGCAATTGATTTTCATATAGACCTTGTGCCAGGAGTTGATCCCATATCTAGAGCACCTTACAAGATGACCACACATGAGCTCAATGAGCTCAACATTTAGTTAGAAGAGCTCCTGGAGAAAGGGCATATTTGACCTACTGTATCCCCTTGGGGTGCAGCAGTGATTTTTGTGAAGAAGGATGGATCAATTAGGTTGTGCATTGATTATCGACAGTTGAATAAAGTAACAATTAAGAACCGATACCCACTCCTCAGGATCGATGATTTGTTAGATCAGTTGTAGGGTTCCAGAGTATTCTTGAAGATAGATTTGAAGTCGAGGTACCATCAGTTGTGGATAGTGGAGAGAGATATCCACAAGACTACTTTTTGTATGAGGTATAGTCACTATGATTTCACAGTGGTGCCATTTGGCCTCACGAATGCTTGAACTATGTTCATGAGCCTCATGAATGGGGTATTTCGTACATTCTTGGATAAGTTTTTGGTAGTGTTCCTTGATGATATTTTGATTTATTCTCACAATGAAGAGGATCATGAGGAGCATCTGAGACAAGTTTTGCAGTGCTTGAGAGAGAATCAGTTATATGGCAGCTTGTCAAAGTGTGCCTTCTTTAAACCTGAGGTGCATTATCTTAGTCATGTTATACCTAGTGATGGGATCTTTGTAGACCCATCAAAGATTAGGGCCATTATGGATTGGCTAGCACCCACCAGTGTCACTGAGGTTAGAAGTTTTATGGGCTTAGTAGGCCATTACAGATGCTTTGTGGCAGGATTTTCTAGGATAGCTCATCCCATCACTTCCCTTTAGAGAAAGGGGAAGAAGTATGAATGGATAGAGAAGTGTGAGAGAGCTTTCTAGGAGCTCAAGAGAGCCCTCTCTAGTGGACCAATTTTAGCAGTGCTAGATCCTTCAATAGACTTTGTTGTATGCATTGATGCTTCATTGGATGGTTTAGGAGTAGTCCTTATGCAGGAAGGTCTTCCTATAGCTTTCAAGTCTAGGAAGCTAAAAACTCACAAGCTTAATTATCCTACTCATGACCTAGAACTCACAGCGGTGGTTCATGCCTTAGTGAGATGGTGACACTTTCTTCTAGGTCACAGGTTTGAGCTTCACTCAGATCACCAGAGTCTATAGCATATCTTTACACAACCCAATCTTAATGCTAGCTAGAGGAGATGGATGGAGTTATTTTGTGAGTATGATTTTGATGTTCATTACATCAAGGGGAAAGAGAATGTAGTTGCAGATGTCTTGAGTAGGAGGCAACATGAACTGTCATCTATGACTTCTAGTATAGATTTTAGGGAGCACAGTTTGCATCACTTACCAAAGGATGGGTTTTATGTAGAGGTTTGTTAGGTTATATGTTCTCAGAGACCCCTTGAGGGGAGATTTTCAGAGTATTCCTTAGAGTCTAATGGAATTCTATGTCATAGAGGACACATCTATGTACCTTGTACAGGTGACTTGCGAGAGTTTATTATGCTTAAGGCTCAAAGAGCACCTTATGTAGCTCATCTGGGAGTTAAGAAGTTGCATGCCAATCTAAGACAATTGTATCATTGGCCAGGCATAGATTGCAAATTGCCAGCATAGTTGCTAGATGCCTAGAGTGCCAGAGAGTGAAGGTAGAGCACAGTCATCCAGGTGGGCTCCTGCAGCCACATGAGATTGTCGAGTGGAAGTGGGATACTATATCTATGGACTTCATTGTTGGTCTCCCTATGTCTTCTCACTACCATGATGTCATCTTGGTGATAGTTGACACGTTGACCAAGATTGCCCACTTCTCACCTATGCGTACTACATTCACAGCATGAGACTTAGCTTGGGTGTTTTTTTTGGATATTGGTAGACTTCATGGCATTCCCCATAAGATCATCTCTGATAGAGACTCCTTATTTACATCATCTTTTTGGAGAGAGTTATAGGCATCGTTGGGCACTAGGCTCAATTTTAGTACAGCATATCACCCTTAGGAAGATGGTCAGACAAAGAGGGTTAACTAGGTGTTAGAGGATATGTTACATATGTATGTGATGGACCATCAAGTCAAGTGGGAGGAATACCTACATCTGGTTGAGTTTGCCTATAATAACAGGCATCATTCTTCTATTGGTATGTTGCCATATCAAGCTTTGTAGAGTAGACCATGCTGGACACCACTGAGTTGGGACAAGATTGAGGATAGAGTTTCTATTGGACCTCAATTAGTCAAGGATATGGAGCAGCAAGTGGTCTTGATTAGATAGCATCTTAGAGAGGCTCACGATCGACAGAAGAAGTATGTAAATGCGAAGAGGGTTGACCATGAGTATATGGTTGGAGATAGGGTCTTCTTGAGAGTGTGTCGGCATAAGAGTATAATCCATTTTGGAAAGGGCTCTAAGTTGGTGCCTCACTTTATTGGACCTTTTGAGATTTTGGAGATGATAGGACCAGTTGCCTATCATTTAGCTTTGCCACCCAGCCTGTCACGCATCCATGATGTGTTTCATGTATCTATGTTATGGAACTATGTTTATGATGAGTCTCACATTATAGATTGGGATGCCTTGCAGGTGGAGTCAGATGGATAGTTAGCCTTGGAGCCCATCCGCATTTTAGCCTTATAGACCCTAGCACTTCGATGCAGAGAGCTGGACCAGGTTAGGGTCCATTGGGATTGTTACGATGAGGTCACAACTTCATGGGAGGATGCAGCACATATGAGATCATAGTACCCATACCTTTTTTATGAACTCCAAGAGGAAGTTCATGCCTAGGGGGGGAGGATGTGAGGCCTCACCCTGATCCATCATAGCATTTTTTATCATCCGCATTCTAATACTTATGTTTTGATACATTGATACACTTTTTAGATTATTTTGAGAGAGACTTATGAGACTATGTTTGATGATGATGACTATATTATGTGGATTACATTTTGATGTGGATTAGAACCTAGAATATGTGATTGATTTTTATTATGCATGTTTAGATATGTGAAATGATGAGAAGATTAGATCATGATTAGATTTGATTATTTCATGGATGATATGTCATGATGATTATGGAATTACTATGTTTAAACATTATTGAATGAAAAAATTATAATTAGAATTGAATTCTGCACATTGATTTATGTTGTTAATTATGAATTGAAAATATATATTTCATTTAATTTTATTACCTTGGACTACTGATGCTCGCATTTAGTGTACAAGAAAGAGAACCATGGAATTATTCGAAGAATCAAGGCTAAACATATGTGAACTGAGCAAGCCAAGGTTTAATCCAATATGGGATTGACAACCTCATTGTAATGTGATCTGGTTGTAAATGTGAATTTCATGTGTGTTACTAGTGTAACTTCATGTTGTCATTTAGGACATGTCATTTTGAATGTGATGTGTAATTTTTAGTGTCACTTGACACTTGTTACGTGTTTATGTATTGACATGTCTACTAATGTTGGTAATGTAAACCTAAGCCTAATTGACTCATTAGGAACTTAATTGAATTCCCTTGTTGGAGACACTTGCAAAGTTCCACCAATTTAATCATTAAGATTTAATTATTTCTAGCCACTTCTAGAGGCCAAAAAGAGGTCCTAAGGGTCAAATTTAGCAAAATCTAAGTACCTAAGTGATAGGGGTATGGGTTAGCAATGTTTTTAACACATCTAGAACCCCCTAGTGGCCTTGGTGACCCTTTTCAAGACCCATTTTCCACATGCTACAAAAATTGGATTGAGTCTTGACCTTTACCCAACCCCACACTCAATTCCAATCTAGCATTTATGATAGGGGACAAGGAAAAGCCAAAAGACCGTAGGGTCAAGTTTGAATTTAATGTTGGTGGGTGGGTAGAAGTTGGAGGTCTTTTTAGAGGCCCTTTGGAGAGTTAGTGGTTGTTCATCCACTCTCTAATCTTAGAGACAATTAGGTTTGGAAAAGGAAAACGGAGAAGGGATAAGGAGCTCAACTCAACTTCATTCTTCTATTTTTTCTTTGGATTCAAGGTTGGTGGCTCTACCATGAAGAAAACTTCTTGCTTGAAACTCATGAAGAAGATTGTTATGTAATTTGTATTATAGATTTTCTTATCCTTCTTGCCATGAAAGCATCCTTAATGCATCTCATTTTGTTGATTTTTGTGTTAAAATAATATGTGAGAGCTTGTATGTATGTTCTTGTAAATCTCTCCATTGTTGTGTTGGAAATGGGATTGCATATGGATTTTGCTTCATTTCTTATTTTCATGTTTTGAGAATGTTCGTTTCATGGGAGTTAAGGAATTACTCACCCTTTGGGAAGGGAAGAAGTGGCCTTGGGTGAAGGGGTTAGTTGGGGCTCCTCCATTTTAGTAAGAGTCTCTTTTCTTGGAGAAGAGGGAAAAATTCATGGGGTGTGGGCTCTATGAAGCCATCTTCGTATTCTTGCATCTTGAGGATGCTAATGAGGAAAGTTTTGTATGAAATTTGACTTCATGTAGCCTTGAGAGGCATGGAAATACATTTGTGAAAAATGTAATATGTTTGCATTCTCCTACTTGGAAAAGCCCACCTTCAGCCTTCTCAATGAGATTGAAAAGCTCATTTGTAAAACCTTGGATGGGAGTTATTTGTTGTTGTGCATATATGTGTTGTGAGCATTTGTAATGTATACACATTTAGCCTTGGTTCTCCAAGATCGAGGGGTGGGTCTCCTTGAGGCCTTGGGGTTGGGAGGTGAGCTTCCCATGGTTCTCCTCATGTGTTTGCAGGTTTGAAGTCAAGTTGATTGTAAAAAAGCTTAGGAGAAATCTCTATTTTGGTGTAGTTGTGTGAGAACAACTTTAATGTTGCATGGTTACTCCTTTTGTTTTGAATTTCATCTCTTGTAGAGTGTTTTAATGTTCATATTGAAATCTTTATCAAGTAAGATGTGAAGAGCTCTTATTCATTACGTAATAGCTTCATTAAAGGAAGAAACACTGTATGAATATCCATTGATTGTATAGATCTTCTTTCTTGAAGATGTGTAGTTTTATTTTCAAAGATTACCATAATGTAAATGAAGAATCTTTATTTCATGCCTATTGTATTCTACTTCTTGGAATATGAAGTTAATCTTCCATTGTAGGATAATATCCAATGTTGAGAAGTAAGACATTGTAATAGTTTTCATAGCATATAAAATCTTGTTGATACTTGAATCTTGTAATCTCTACAATGTATTTGATTGTAAATTATCAAGTTAAAGCACTCCATTCTTCCTTGAAAATCTAAACTTCAATTTCAATAGGTTCAACACTCTACCTTACAATCTTCATTGCAACCCCTCGAATTCCTACAAAATGAAGCATGATAACAATGAATAATTAAAACATGTTAGAATACTAATGTAAAGTCACATATTACTAATTGTAAGTTATAGCTCCTTATTGTAATGCACTAATTTAATAATCAAATGTATACAATTAGTCCTTCTATAACAAGCAAAGAAATCAATATGTTAGAGGCAATATCAAAACTATATCTTTGACACTTCCTAGATTTTTAGAGCAAAAATGCTCTCTGGAATTTGTAAGGGAAGGGAAATAATTCTCTTACCACAGAGAATTTCCCTTCCCAAGATAGTCTTTCCAAATAGAGTTAGCAACCTAATCCCCTAACTTAACCCTTATCATTAACAACTAACTCCTAAATTGATTAATAAATCATATAACATGAGTTTCTTTTTAAGCTCCAAAGTTAGTGGGACCCACACTCTTAAACAAGAAAATCTAATAACTTGTCTTACCACTGTAAATTTACTATATACCTTCGCATAGGTTTTTCAGTGTAGACATTGCATTTTAAAATTATAAAAATCTTGTTGCATGTGATTGGACACCTTAATGTCCTTGTCTTCATTGGGCTTAGTACCAAAGTCCAAGACCTACACCAATGTTCCTCATTCTCCACATACCATGCTGGAGGAAATCTAAAAAGTGTTGACATGGTTTAATACTTGCTTTGACAAGTTATCCAATCCCTTGCCTGTGAAAATGTTATGCATTGGGATAAGGTTGTAAGGTTTGGTGGGCCCAAACTCATGGCCTTGAAAACATGCACCACTTTTCCTCCTAACTCCCCCATGCTCATTATTCTTGTTGTCAACATTGGTTAATTCCCTTTTTTTATGTCACGTACCCCGCATGCAAAAATTCCATGCAAATGGAATGAGGAAGTATAGGTGTGGGGCCCCAAGCCTTATGACACCTTATTTTGCACTCATCTCCCTCTTGGGGTTTTTGCACCCACTTGCTGAAATTTGAATTAGTCTTGTTACCTCCACCCATTTGACAAGTTGGCCATTGGGAATAGTGAGGTGATGGGATAGTAGGTTAATAGGATTATTAGTTTATAGACGAGGGCTAAATTTGGGATTAGAATATTCTTCTTAGTTGTAAATATTAGTTATTAGTTATTAAATTTATTTTTGATTAATGAAATTAGTTGTTAATTAATAGAATTATTGTTCAGATTTAATTAGTAATGAATCAACTTCTTTTTATTA